>JBBPCS010000386.1:6081707-6099408 GCA_037974645.1 Hollardia meadi | reverse complement strand
ACACACACACACACACACACACACACACACACACACACACACACACACACACACACACACACACACACACAGAGTCCAGTGGTTATGTCATGAAGCAATGATACAACACAAATGTCTGCAGTGAAAACTGAAAGCTACCCTGCTTAGACAGCAGCCTCGGTGGACCTTTGACACTGTTGCAGCTGATAAAAGTGTCTGCTTCCTGGTAAACAAAGCTGATTAAAAGTTTAAATCAATGGGGAGTTTCCAATTCTGCAGACTGCACCCAGGGCAAAAGGCACACAGCAGTTACTGCTCAGAGCATACATGAAATGAAAGTATTTTACCATGGCCCCTGTGAAGGAGTGTGGGTCAACCAACGAGGAAATCCGGCCTGGATCAGTCTGTGCAATGAGAGCAAAGAAAGTTGATAAGTAATTTTGTCAGAGCAAATTATAAACATGGCTTACAGCCACTATCTTTCAAACACAAAATGAAAGCAGCCACCATCCTCATACATGTGGTTTTCAAATTAACACCTTTTTTCTCCTTTAGCCTGAGGTGAGCCATTGTGCAGCAAGTACCACTGTGATCATTATTATAAAATGATCATTATTATAAAACATCGAGTTTCATTTTCAGCACTGATTTCTGGGCAGTTAAGGGCATTGTGAAACTGCTTTTTCTTGTCACACGCCATTTTTGGGAATGTATCAATATGAATGATTGGTTTTGAAACTCAATTTTAAAAGGTATTCAAGGTTCACTTATTCAATTCAGTAGCTCACCATTTTGTCTGACAGTCCTCAACAGCGGATTTGCTGAAAATAAACTTACTTAAAGTTTACATTACTGCTCTTGGAAGATTGTGTCCTACAATGTCAAGACATGATCTGGGCACCCCGTTGGCTGAGGGGTTAAGGCACCGCCCGCAAACTGCAATGTCCCCAGTTAAATTCCGTCTTGACCCATCTCTCTACAGTCAACTTTCAAATAAATGACCAAACATACTTAAAAAGCACATGATTATTCCATAAACATTGTAATTCCAGTGTTGTTGTTTTTTCAACAAATATCTCACTAGCACCGCTCCTAAAGAGCAAATATTGAGTCTCATCTACCAGATCACTGCATCTACTCAGCATGAAATGACCTGAAATGACAAACCAAACAAACATTTTTGCGATAATAATTCGCAGTGCTTCTGTTGAATTTGTTTATACTCTATGTGGACAGATCTTCAAACGTGCACATGAGAAAAGCAGTGTAGAGAGTGGCTGAATTTTGAAGGCCTTTCAAACTGCAAGGGAGTGGGTCTAGGCAATGAACTGATTGTAGCGCAGGATCGACCAGGAGATTGTGAGCCCCTGGTTGGGCAGTCAGACATTCAATATCAAATCAATTCAACATGAAATGGCACAATGCGGGGAGGCTTGGCCAGCAATAGCAGAATCCAGGCCTACAGTAAAGCTTACATTCAGTCAGTTGCGTCAAATTTAGTTAAGTACCGATGACCATGTTAAAGAAACAGCAGCTGGTTAAAAATGTCACATAAAAACAGTTATGTGATATATCTTTTAGACTTACCACAGACGATCAGTAACAGATGATGAGAAGTCCTGATGATATTGTTCGGAAACTCTCACAAGTAAGACATGGAAATCTGGGGAAATGAAGAAAACCATGCAACCGAATAAGGAACGCATGCCTTTCGATACAAAATTGGACATATTTAGCAAACAGCAGACTTTTTCAGAGTGACATTCAAGCTACAGAAGCTCTTTTGATTCTCTTGCAAATATAGCATTGCTGGTGGTCACAGTGGCTTGAATGTGAGCTGAGAGATACCATTTAAACTCAGTTGCGGAATGGAAAAAAAGCCAGCTGGGTTCACTAAGTCTACAGCTCAGCCAACTTAAAGACAAGGTTCAGTCCTGCAAACTGCTCATCCAATGTTCACCTTCAGAAATTAACAAGAATAGTCAATTCGTACATAATCAATCAATTAAAGCTGTAGCTCAATGCATACAGACTTGGCTTGGCAACTGGAGCACAATACAGAATGCCTCCAGGGCACTTTAGAGGTGCCCTTGAGCAAGGCACCAAACCATCACTCTGACATCTCTCCAGCTAATGTGTTATGAATAATAATAACATCACAGTGTATAAATGTAATTTCCCCAATAAATTATTAATAATAAAGCACTTGCATACAGGCCAATTGAAGGTGTTGCAGATGTATTGGTGTTAGATAAGCAGTGGTTAACCACCTACCTGTGGTTTGAGTACAGATACTTAGCAAACACTTGAGAGCACTCGGCTGTTGGCTGTATTTATTTAATACCTGCAGCTGGAAGCATGCCATTCACCAAGACAATGAACAAATAACACCTTATTTGTTAAGGTAATTGTAAACTATCTTTACAGAACGTATCATTAAAGTTATATCGCTTAACATGTCTTTTCAAAACAGGCAACCAGTTGGGGATCTCTTAGCATACAGGCCTACAAATAGTTGTAAAGGTCAACTAGTCTTGCAGAGACTGAAATCTGATCTGAGAAGGTCAGTGAATGAGAGGGACCTCGACAAACCTTCTGAGGAACATTTAAGGTGCCTAAGGGCACAAGCAGCAGAGGAGGACCTCACCACCGCCTGGGTCGTTGAGTGTGGTGTTAAGGGGGTAGGTCATTAGCTCACTGACTGTGGAGTCCACTTTTACTGCTGGTGCTACCTGATAACGCCTATCTGCCACACACACAGGGCTCTGTTTACCGCAGCGGGCTCATGACCCCTGGTTACGGCTCAGTCTGGTTCGGAGTTCAGAGTCACACAGGGAGGGCTAAGCCCCTTAGAGCCTTAACGTTACTCCTATCCCGTGACAGGCCACCATGCATCACAGGCTGCAACATTATCAAGCAAATACCCTCAATCTCCTAACCGAAAACAAAAAAATATTGAGTGAGGCGATGAATTGCAATGACTGACACCTAGTTTGACTACGCTGACGGACAGCTTGTAAGATTGAACTGAGGATAAAAGCATACATGTTGACTAACTTTATGTGTGGAAAAAAAACAGATTCCGCTAGCTTAAAGTTAACGTTAAGCATCCAGTTAAAATGTTAACAAACGCTAACAGCTAAAATGTCAGTTATTTTCAAGTTAGCGATCGTTTGCCGAGGAAATAAACGTAATGTTGGCAAATAATAATATGCCAAAAACCACTTTTGAATCGTAATCTTGAAGAGTGCTAGCAAGTGCTATGAAACATAACGTTAATAGCTATGGATGAATTATTTATTAACAGGTAAAAGTCAGTAACGTTAGCTAGAGTCAGTTATGCTAACAGGTCCGTCTCAAAGACAGCGTTAACTAACCATGTAAACGGACAAAAGTAACTAGCTAGCTAGCGGCAACTGTCGATCTTCTTTCTTTTTTTGTACCGCTAAGATGGATTTTCTGCAACCAGCTAACGTCAATAGTTAACCTTAATCTAAAGTAACACGTCCGCAAAGTAATGCTAGCAAACTAGTTTAGCAAACACTTAGTCCAAAGTGATTATTTGGATAGAAGCCGACATAAACACTTTTGTCGCTAACGCTAGTAATCAGTGTGCAGTTGTGTTTCAATCTCATAGCACTCGGTGTCTGTCATTAGTAACCGTGACATAGACCAGCAAGTAAGCTTGCTAGCCAACATTAACGCTAGCTGCTTGAGCTAGCGGAGCTCTCTGCAACTGTTTTTGTTGTTATGAGATGGAGGGCGGAACCCAAAACGGAGGCCTCTGTCAAAACACACCGAGGAACGACTACAACCGGCGGACTCACCAGGGAAAGGAGTGATAAGAAGTTAGAAGCCAAAGATTCATCCGAAGCCAGTGCAATTACTAAGCAGCAAATACACCTCGAGCAAATAAAGATTCGTCATATTCCGAGCAGAGGCCAGCTTCACTTCGTCCCTTTCCAGCACCGAGCCGTCGTCGCCATCGTCGCGAATTCTCCAGTCCAACAAACCTACGTGAGCGCGTGACGTCACCGCGCCAGAGAGACGCTCCGGTCGGGGGAGGGGCAGGCGCACCATGCGGTACGATCATGTAAACAGTGTACTGCCCAATAACTGAATATAATGAATATTAATGATACTGAACTGAAGCAGAGGGAGGATGTTTGGATCATCGAGACTGCTAATGAAGCAAACAATGTGGAAATGACTAAATGCTTCAAATAGTTAAGGATATAACATGTTTTAGATTCATACAATACACATTATTATGCACGCATTTTTTAGATGTAGGTTTATAAATGTGTTTACATTCATCTGTACTGTGTGTGTGTGTGTGTGTGTAATTCCTCAGCATAAAGAAATAAAAACACAACACAGCAGGATCTTAAACAATTATGTATTGAATGATGGCTTACATATGCAAATTCAATTCCAAGACGCTTGGTATAACGTTGTCCATTCTTTTAACTTTTAACAGCCTGACATGTGAGGCATTAGACAGTAATTTAAGCCTACAGGACGCTTCTCTTTATTGGCTCACAGCTGACGTTCAAATGAAAAAAAAAAATTCTTTTGTGACAAACCCTCAGTGTCAGAGTTGTCCATATTAACAACTCTGAGCACAATCATTCAAATTTTGCTGACCAATTACCTCGTTATTTAGTGACAAATGTCAATTATAAAATAAAACAATCTAATGTGTAGGGCTCTTCTTACAAAAAGCTTAGCTTTTGTCTGAACTGGGTTACAAAAAACCCTACACCTCACTTAAATCACACTTAACCACAAGGCATTACTCCTGTGAGGATAATGCACGAGGCATATGATATGGCACAAAATAATCTTGATCTGGAAGTCGTGTTTACTGGGTCGTTATTGGGTTCTGATTTGATTGGATTCATGATGACTTTGTGAGAGCCAAATTTATCAGCTGCACCGTGCGTGGGGCTTAATGTAAAAGGACCTTTAAGTGCTGATTTAATGTCCCTGTGCAAGAACAACACAAAAACACAGTCTATCCCTTGTCATGTGACTAGAATGGATTTGCATGCAAAACAATGAGATGGGCTTTACATGAAGAGATAATGGTCTGGATAAATACATTTCTTTTTCAGTCCATGTTACCATGAAAGACAATGAAATTTCCACGTAAGAAATGCCGTTTCTAATCATACAGTATATTATGCACAAAAAATGGTGGTACGAAAACCAGAGAAAAATCTTCTGTGGCTCCAAGAGAAAACAAAAAAAATATTTTAAGAGAGCAAAGTCTACTGATCTCAAAAAATGCAACCCATTAGCTTCATCCTGGTAGTTCCAATCCACTCTGTACTTTGACACTTTGTCTGTGTAATGAATTACAAAACAGCAACAGCTCTCCAACACTCCGCCACTTTGAGCGGAAGTTGCATTCCCCATATACACACACAACTTCCACAGATCCATTTAATATATAATGGAGTCATTCTCTGCAGCCACATAATGCTTATCATAGTCACCACCGATGAGAGCAACTGTTTCAGTAAAGCTTTAAAAAGCAAGACTACCCTGAGAGAAGGTCTAAAACGTGGGCAAGCTTGCCAGACCAGAACTGGCTTGAATGGGTTTGGTTTATTAAATCTGTACACTCTATTTCAATATAATCAGCACATTTTGTTTCCGAGAATGTAAGATATTATCTTTTTTTCTTCTTTTTTTTTAGTAATTGTGTAATATATATCTCTACATAATACAATCCAAGTCCTCTGAACTATGTAGACATGTGCAAGTGTTTACTACCAACTTCAACGATAACAGTAAAGGCAAGAGACTTGTGGACACTAAGTTAGGATAATGTTGATATTTGAAATTTTCTTGAGTCCTCACAATTATCAAAATCTAAGTGCTGTAAGTAGTTCATACACGAGGTATTGAATATCTAGTTAACTGTTCCGAGTATAAAATAGAGGCAAAATACATAAAGAACATCTTGCAAGCATGACAAAGAAACTTCTACAGACACAATACACAAGTGGTCAAAGATAATATGAGGGGGATACCTGTAACCCTTTGTGTCCTTGAATATAGTGTACTTACAGATTGGATGTTTTCATGTTGATGGGAGGTCATACTGTATCATGCTCTCTCACGATGTCAGACTGTCCCGCTAGACATCATGAGGTGTTTGGTCAAGCACACCCTATTCTAGCTACAGAGTCAGGCGTTAGCTGTGAGGAGGATCACAAGCAGCAGCATATTCTTTGCAAACGACAGATTCGCTTCACGTTCGATCTTGTGTTTGCACGTCCGAGGCATGATACAGAGCACCTTTCCCTCCGTTGGTTCAAATAAGCGTGGGTCATGTTTATGTATAAGGACGAAACGCATGGTCATAGCATGATGTGCATCAACATAATCTGAGGTAAACCAGGTGTCCTGTGTCTTGGCCTGTTACAGTCTGACAACCAGTGCCTTAAGAGGGTCAGAGAGGTAAGTCTGAAAGAAATCGTGTAAACTGTGCTCGTGTGTGGTGAATGTTTCACTTACCACCAAAAGCACAAGGGCCCTAAAGTGTAAACCTCAAGGATTATCCGAAGAAAAAAAAGAAAACAGATCGCTAAAAGTACTCTACTCGTTTGATTTAACGTTTCCTTTTTTCTTATTTTTTGCAGGGTTTTCAACTTTTTTTTTTCTCTCTTGTTTTCGCTCAAGTATAATCACAGGTGACTAACTACAGAGGATAACAGGGTCAGGTGAGTACCATGCTACATCGGGTTTAGAGAAGGCTATTGCAGACAATTCTACAACATGTACAACCACATTTTTTATACGTGTGAATTACAAAGATTTGAAAACATGTCACCAAGAAACTAGGTACATACAAGATGTTGAATATTTAGAGTCTTAAAGGACTATCCCTCAGTCAGTAATAGGATTTCATGTTACTTGACTTAAACTGTCCAGTCTTACAGACAAAATTTGAAAAACTGCTATTCAAAAAGTAGCAAATTTGGTCAATGTCTCTTTTCAAATAGTTATAGTGCTTTTAATGGCTTAAGACAGGGGTCTTTTTTAATCTCACCCAGTGGCAATCTACAGAACTTCAGTGTACATTTAATGACACCATAGCTGCAAAAGTCTTCATGTCAAGTCCAATAGGTAAAACAACAGCTAGTGCTGTCACATATATTTAAAAGTAGTATGCATTATCAAAAAAAACAACAACCAACCAAACAAAAAAACAAAAACAAATACACAATTATAAATTTTTTTCAACTCTTTAAGTTCTTGTAGGGCATGGAGCCATTTGTTTCCTATGAGCTATCAGTCTGAGAGGACAGGCCTTCAGGAGCCAGGCTCCGTTCCAAGTCTTCAGTAAGCTTGTATTTGAGACTCTCCTGTGTGCTGCGAGGGTCTTCAGGACTAGATACAAGTAAAAGAGGCCTTAAAACTCCCATTCCAGTGTTTCTTCTCGATTCGCTGCTCTCTCTAGCCTGTGGATGATGTTATTGAGGTTGGCCATTTTCTCATTGCGTCTCTGAGTGCTTCTGTTGAGTTTGGGGCTTTGGAAGGGAGGGAGCGGGTTAGGGTCCAGGCTGTGATTGGTGCTCGTGGAGGGCGGGTTTGGCAGCGAGGGAGATATGGGAGCAGAGGAGGAGGGGACGGGGGAGACTGACATCATGAGGCCGGGCGACGATGCTGCGGAAGGGGAGTTGAGGGAGACCTCCAGGCTGCTGCGGCAGGGCTCCGACGAAGCCTTGAAGCTGACCGGGTCTACGGGTGACTTCCCGGAGTCTTCCCCCTCGTGCCTGGACTGGCTGGTTCTCTGGGGGCCGTCTATGGATACTGCAACATGGTAGAGCCCCTGAGCCTGGCTGCTCATCCCCTCTTCCTGCCTCAGGCTCTGTCCAGCCGAGTGTGGCTCACGGCAGCCGCCGATGGAGTCCTCGTGTTCGCTTTTCAACAGCGGGAACTGCACTGCTGTGGAAAAACACTGAGCTCTCGACTGCTTCACAGAGCCCTCCTTTCCCTCCTCCCCCTCGTCTTCCCTGTCTAGTGCCTCTTGTTTGACATGAGGCAGTGCTGTGTTGGCGCCAAGCGTGGAGTGTCCTGAGGGCTGCAGCAGCCTCCTCTCCTCTCCATCAGAGTGGGGGCTCCGTGTCACTGAAGGGGAGTAGCTGTGGTGCTCAGCATCTGTGTCGTTGTCTGGCAGACCCTCCATCAGTACCTCCCGTCGCATCCTGGACCTGCACACAAAAACTGCTGTTAGAGAACAAGCACTCAATTTAAATTTCAGCCATTCAGTTGCTGCTTAAAGTAAATGTACAGCAGCAAAGAAAAAAACAGAGGCAGCCAATAGCAAAGATCACAAAGGTCACTGGACTGGCCTGTAGTTGTGGAACCAGTTGATGACGGTGTTGGTTTTGAGTTTGAGCTGGGAGGCCAGTATCTCGATGGTGTTCTGAGAGGGATAGGGCTCCAGGAGGTAGGCCTTCCTCAGGGCTTCTTTCTCCTCAGCTCCCAGCACCACCCGAGGCTTCTTCACCTGGCTGTAGGGGCACAGGTCCAGCGAGGCCAAGGCCGGACTCACACACTCAGAACGAGTGCTGGGGGAGTCGCTGTCCGAGCCGGTGCTCAGCAGCCCGTACCGCCTTTTCAGATAGGCTGGAGGAAATACAGCGATATCCAGTGTGAGGGGATTACAAAACAAAATCTCAAAATTGTAATGAAAGATATGAACTCCAGGTCCCCCACCTTTCTTCTCCATCTTCTTCATGGCCCTCAGCTTGTCTATATTGTGAGGATCGTTGAGCCACAGCTGCATGCGGACAAACGGCTCCCTGCCTTTCAGGCTGAGTTTGTGCCACGGTTTGGGCCTTGAGAGCAGGTCAGACACCGAGCCCTGAGTCAGACCCAGGATGGTCTCCCCAAACAGACGCTGGCCTGCGGGAAACAAATATACAAAGTGTATGTGGGACTTGTGTCTGCATTCATCATCTGAAACTCACAGGGTGAACTTTGACCCACCTAGGTTGTTGTCTGTTAGCACCTCCTTGACCTTCTTGGTGATGGTGTAGGTGTCTAGCTCCGGAGACATGGCCACCAGCTCCTGGATGCCCAGTGGGTTTGTGGGCTGATGCAAGGCCATGAGGTTGGGAGTGGATTTCCCTCCCTCCGGGTGGGGGGGCAGCCCCAGGCCCAGGCTCTCAGGCTGCTGGTTCTCCTTGCTGCTCTCCAGGCAGAGGCTGACAGGCTCAACCAGAGGACTCGGGTGGCTCTCCGCTGGGCTAGGCGGCGGTGAGGGTGAGGACTGGGCCGTCACTGGGCTTTTTTCTGCAGGTGGGAGGCATCAAAAAAAGAAATACTGAAACAGTTCATCCTTTTCAGTTTGAATTTTTAGGTGTGATATGTTGGCATTGAGGCATCTCAAGCGTGATTCTTGCTTGCGTTGATGTGAGTATGTCTAAACTGCAGTCTCACCCTGAGCGTGGCCCTGGTTCGGGGGCTGGCTGAGGCTCTGGCCTAGCTGGTCCAGTAACCACAGCTGCATACGGATGAAGGGCTCCCTGCCTTTCTGGGTCAGCTTGCTCCAGGGTTTGGGCCGAGACAGCATGTCACTCACGCTGCCCTGAGAAAGCCCCAGCACCTGTGTGATACAGGATAGGTTAATGTAATGTGACTACACCTGCTACCTGTAACAACACTAAAATACATGTGTATAGATGATCATTGATTTTCATTGATTAAAATCTATTTGCTTTTGTCAAGCAGCCTCAGTAATACACTTTCAGCAAACAGCCACTAGAGGGAAGCAATACATCATTAATGTTTATGCTGAGTCTATTTTAATCCAGTCATTTAGCTGCAGCACATTGCACGGAGTTGAAAAACATCCACAGTGAAGCAGAGTACTGATCATTTTTTACAGCCACGGTGTGATTTGTATCATCCATCTCAAATTAATCCACTAAGAGAATTTGTGTGGTCATCAACCAACAGAATTATAAGTAGCATTCTATTTTTCTTTCTTTGCCTTTTTTTTGATTTAGGAATTAAATCTCAAGACACAGCTGCATATAATGCAGAAATTGATTTTTTATTTTTTTTAAAACACTCCACTGTCTTCAACCCAAGTGGAACTCATTTTAAGAATATTTTACAACCGTCAAAATTTACAGTCAAGTATTTACGAACACGGTTACCTCTGGCAGACTGGAGAATCAAGACTTGAACCCATAATATCATCAAAAAGTTAAATCTGCACCGTGAACACTAAATGTGTTACCACAGAGGATGAACTGTGACAAATGACAGAGGAGTCTAGGAAAACACCCAGAGGGATTTTCTGGAAATAAAGGCATATTTTCTGGGGCTGAACTAACAGAAGTGGCATAACATACAGTAGCTCACTTCAGGAGTAAATGCAAATAAAATACAGTGTTGTGAATACACATTTACTCTGTTTCTCCATTTGTCACAGTGGTTAAAATTTTAAATAGAATATCACATTTATCTTAAGGATAACACCAATTACGATTTCACTCCTTTCAGGAATAAACGTAGTAAGTATTTACGTATTGTTACTCAACCGGCCATATTTGACTGATAACTCCTTTCAGATGATTGAGACAGACGCCACTAAATTCTTAACGTGCATATTGTGCCACACAGGAAATTCTACAAGTGTGGAACAGCTTAAAAAGCCACTGAGCCACAGTGAGAGCTATCTACATGAACACAGTGGTGTAAGGAAACATGTGGACAAACTTTCAGAGGGTCTACAAGGGAGCAGCGACAAGTCATCCAGGAAATCACAACAGATCACAGCAGGCCATCCAAAGAAATGCAGACCTCTCAGCTAAGGACAAAGTTGATGGCCACTCAATAAGAACGAGATATGACAGATTAATAGGATTTGCAGATTAATCGGCGGAGATAGGACGATCGATATCGGCGTAACTTTGCTCCGATAGTGGCCGATGGCTGTGCAGCCTCCACAAGTCACCTGACTTTGAGAGAAAATTAAGTGATATTTTTACGGTTAGTTTGAACCGTTCCATATTTATGAATCCAGATTTATTAATTCATTTATTTCTGCATTTATTACTTTGACTCAAGAGTTCAGGTCAACAGTTAACCAGTTACTAATAAAGTCGAAGATAGTTCATATTTCTTTTTTACGATTAATTGGCTATTGTCCTGCTTCAAACTATTATATCAGCCTTTGAAAGTCCACTACTGGTGTACCTGATGTAGAGCAAATACAGCATTTCAAACTAATGACAATTTTCTACAGGGGCTGGGATACCTGTGTAGAGCTGTACCTGAACAAATGGTGTGATGGTGCAGGGATGCTTGTTAATATTAAGGGAAGCATGAACTCGGTGCCAAAATGTTCTAAGAGACAAGAGTCCAGCCATCTGTCTGTGACCTGTGTTGTGCCGCAAGACAATGACCCAAACCACAAAAGCAGATCTGAGGCTGAAAAGCGAAAATGAAAGTTTCGGAGCGGCCTTGAAGGCATCTAAACGTGAACGTCAACAGAGACACAAAAGCACGACTGAATGACTTTAAATGTGACTTTCTGCAGAAAAAAAAAACAGGTGAAGATTTTCCTCAGCAAAGTGAAATACTAAAATCATATTAGAAGAAGTGGTGGGCTGCAGTTATTGCTGCTTAAGTGGTGCTGCCTATTTTTACATTTAAAGGGGGAATTTACTTTTTCACATCATGATTTGACTGCTGGATTACTTTGTTCCTTAAATAATAGAAACATCAATATAACATGCAGTCTAAAGATCTGAAAACATCCACTGTGACAATCACACAGGACAACAGGAAGGGGGCAAATACTTTATCACAGCACTGTTCTGTATCGCAGCATAAATTTTGGGGGTTTTTTATTAATAAGAAGGAAGAACATCTGACCTTTTCACCAAAGATCCTCTGACAGATGCCGTTCTTTGCCAGCTTCTCCTTCACCTGCCTGGTCAGCTCAATGGTGTCCACCTCCCGGTACATGTACATCTCATACTGCTCTGGAGTCAGTGGCGGCACGGTGGGTTTGAGGGCACGGGGGATGTACGCTGGGTAGTAGGAAAGCCTTCCTGGACCGGGGCCAGGAGACTCTCCGCTGACCGATGTGTCTGACTCCACTTTCACCTCCACTGGCCGGCCGAGCCCCAGCTCGTCCTCGGCAGCAGACGCCTCCTCGCTGTTGGAGAGACATTCGCCGTTCTCCAGGCGGGGCCAGGGCCGGGGCAAGGCGGAGGGCCCGGAGGAGGAGGAAGACAAGGAGGGAGAGACTGAGCTGAAGGGCCGAGAGCTACTCCCGCCACCGAACACCATTGAGCCCCGCTCCTGAGACCAGTGCTGGTCGAAGTAGGTGCCCGCTTCACCGATCTCTGACTTGACTTTGCGGATGATGTTCTGGACGAACGCGGCTGGGGAGAGGACACTGAGGGGTGTCTGGGGGCTGCTGATGGGGTTGGCCATGCAGACTGTAACGCAGCCTCCTTCCTCCTGCTTGATGGAGATGGGTAAAGGCGGGCCCCTGGAGCGCTCCGGGGGCCCCAGGCGCTCTACCTGAGCTCCTGAGCTGGCAGTTGGGGCCCTGCCGCAGACCTCCATCTCCATCAGGGCATGTTGCTGGGCCTCCATCTCCCTCCTGGCCTGTTCTAAGATGCTCTTTATCGTTTCATCTGAGTTGCTGCTTGGCCCGTTACTGCTTCTGCCCGATGAGCTGTTCAGAGACGACTTGCCATCACCTAAACAAGGAAGATCCACACGCTGAGGCATCCTCAAACCCACTTTCCGATCAAGGTGCAACGAAATGTGGTTCAAATTCATAATAAAAACAGTAAACATCATCGTCAATAAAAAAAAATCAATCAATCAATATGGCTTTTAACTATGACTCATGACTATCATCATCCTCACCTCCCCTCTGAGACTGGATCTCCTTCTTGGCCTGCTCCAGGATATTCCTAATGGCGTCGTCTGACCCAGTTTCAGGAGTTCGGATGCGCGGAGTGATGCTCCCTGCCACAGAGGGTAACAGAAAGAGATAGAGAGAGCAGAGAGAGGAGGAGGGTGGGAGGGGGGGGGGTGAGTGGGATGGTTGATCAGAGAGCAGTTCCAAGGCTTTGCTTTTGACTGGTAGATCAATGGCTGCCTTTGAGCGTGTGCTGTCTGAGGTTGCAGTATACGGGAAGCTCAACTTTCAAAAGCTGTGAATCTAGGGAGAAAACAAAGTTTAAAAGTAACACTACAAACATGGCAGAGGAAGCAGCGAAGAAGTCAAGGATGAGGTCCAAGTAGATTAGAAGGTTTAAACGTACACATGTCCAGCCACCACGACAAGACGGCATGAATACATCTGCTCTGAAAACATGTCGGGAGCTTCAGACGCTCGGAAATCCCTTAAACACGCTCAGGAACTTTTTGTAACAACCTTGATCTTATTTTGGTAGCTTTTGCCACCTGCTTAGCTATTAAATCTATTTTCAAGACAAAATTTGCCCTGATTGTCTGGTGTTATTGACCACTGGTCTATGCAGTACTACTTGCTGGTTCAACTTATTTTTCTTATTGTCAGCAAATCCCATGAAATAAACAAAACCAAAAGTCCAGTCATTCCTACTGAAGAAAACATGGGGTTGAAGTTTTCCAGTCCTCCAACATGTTGGGATGTTTAGTTTTTAATTAGATTTTTTGCTTGTTTTGAGGATGTTCCATTCGGACTTCTTGCACGTTGTGTCTTGTTTTGTATGTTTTGTTGTGTGTGTGAACCCCTAGAAGAGTAGCAGCTAAAGGGGATCCAAATAAAGAATAAAGAATGCAACAGCGTGGCTCATTTATGTGTTTCTGGACAAGAAAAGCAGCACAAAGGAATAAGATACATCAGGCTACAAACACGATACTGATGGTTTTGGTCTTTTCATGGATTTGTTGACAATAAGAAAAATATAGAATATCACCAGACTTACAGCTAATGGTTTAGAACGATGTGAGTTGCTTAAAATCTGTAATGATTACTCATGCTATACAAAGAGTGTCATTCATTCCCACCTGAACCTGCATGTGTTTCTAAAATGTTCTGCCATGTCACCGTCTTTTCCACTCACCTCTCTGGCGGACCTGGATGGTCCTGAGTGCCAGGATGTTCTGTTCATCAGAGAGGAACTGCTTCATCTTAATGAAAGGTTCTTTGCCTTTCACGGTCAGCTTCCTCCAGGGTTTGGGTCTTGCCAGGATCTCGCTGACCGAGCCCTGGGAGAGCCCCAGCACATAATGGCCAAACACACGCTGGCCAATGTTATGCTTCAGCAGCTGCTCCTTCACCTGGAAGGCGATCTCAGCCGTGTCCAGTTGGTCCTCGTCTCCTGTGGTCGAGCTGCCGCTTTCTGACTGGTCGCTGGGCAAGCCAGCATCGGTGCTGCCCGCCCCCACGGACCCTTGGGTGGCTGACATGAGGGCGACTTTGGCCGCGTAGAGAGCGCTTGGAAAAGCCATGAGGCCCTCCTTTTTAAAGTGAGGGGAGAGGAGCTGCTTGTGAAGGATGTGATCCCCCGACAGTCTGTCCCCGGAGCACGGCGACACGGAGAAGGGACATGGTGGATCGTGGCTGGAGGAGGAGCCGTCCAGGGTGGGGGGGCCGGGGCTAGGGGAGGCACGGCCATCCACCTGAGAGGAAGATGAGTGGGAGCCGGGCGGCCTGCCTGTCTCCCTACCTGCATCTTCAGACTGGTCATCATCTGCTGACAGAACACACGTGCTCACTGTATCATATACAAGACATAGTACATTACATAGAGTGTAATCATTTCACGTATTCACTCATTTGCTTTCTAGCCTTGCAACCCAGACGACATCTTGCAGGCTCAGTTAATGCAAAGAGATTTAACTCTAAAAAACATCGACTCCAGAACTGATTGAGCCTGACCAATGAGTACGAAGCAATCAGCGAACCATGGGCAGTTGACAAGATGACAAAACCCACTGCTTCTCCTTAACAATCTTTTGGTAGACAATTTAAATTTGGCTTTATACAAGGAAAAGAAAACATGAGAGACATTTATTTTACCAATGCTGTGCAAAATTCGGGCCTTATCCACCAGGTATTTGTGAGATGGAAGAAAGGCCTCTTTATCCAGCAAAAGAGCCTCTGCAGCCTTGGCAGAATCCTATACACACAAACACACACACACACACAAAAGCTGTTAATTTTTAGATTAATCAATTACAGTGGCTGCAGATATCCTTATAATGGATGACGATCAGTGAAGCATTCAATGCCCCCTGCTGTAGTTTTTCTTCCCTGACACAAAGGGAGCATTAAGAAAGAACCAGTGTGAACAGTAAGATGGTGCAGGAGCAGATGTACCTGGGACGAGCCGCCGTTTGCTGAAGCCAGCTTCATGACCTTTAGGATGCTGAAGACACGAGCAAACATGCAGAAGAAGTCAAGTTTTATTTTTTAAATTCTCATTATTATTATTATAATGAATGAGCTGCACATTCAGTTTACAGTAAAAATGATCACCTGAGTTCAGTTTTAATCTCTTCATAGTCCATCTGGGATTGCAGTTTAGCTTCTAATCTCTGAAATGGAAAAAGCGAAGCAGCGTGTTTTAGTTCATAGTAATAAGAGTCTCGTTAATTATCAGAGTTTCCAGCAGCTGTCGGTCGCGTTCTGTCTCATGTGTCAGAGCCACTCACCTCGATAGCTTCTGTCTTATAGGCCAGCTGGCGTTCCAGCTCTAAGATCTGATTGGCCGAGGTCTCTTGAACTTCCTGTAGCGTGAACTGCAGCCGCTGGATGTTTTCAAGAAGACGGAGGATTTCGCGGTCTTTAGCCAGCAAGGCGGCCTCCAGCTGGGAGGGCAGCACCTCGCCCTTCTCGTTCTTCTCCTGAGTGTGAGGAGGGAGGAAAAAAAGTGATAAAACAAGAGGAGAAAATGTGAATCACAACCTCTGCAAGAGAATTTGACTTCAGCAAAGATAACGAGGTAACAACTAATATTGTGATCTCATTTTCCAAAGTGATTCTATCTGATAATATTAGACGCAACATGTCCAGACCAATTAAAAGCCATTTTACAGCTCACTGTCACCGATTTTGTAATTTGATGATTTGTGCAGAACAAATCTGTCTTTCAAAGAAGAGATATTTCTTTATGATTATGTTACAAGACCTTGTACTACGTTTGACAGGTGATCAAGGTGATGAGTGTCTTTTTACATTAGTTTGTCCTTGCTTTGATTAAGACAGAAACACAGTAATTAAAATTACTTATTTTTCTTCTTACTGTGTCGTATTTGTCCAGCACCGGCCAACGGGTGTTGCTGTTATTTACTCTTTTTTTTTGCATGTGGGAACTTTATCCATATAGGTCCTATGGATAAACTCAGGGTCTAAGAATAAATCTGTATTTTCAATTGAACTGATCAGATAATGTGCACCACCTGCAGCAACTTCTGATGGAAGCGTCCTACTGGTGGAAGAAGTGTTCAGATCGTTTACTTAAGTGAAAGAACCATTACTACAATTTAAAAGTACACTATTATGAGTTAAAGGCCCAATCCCAATTCCCCCCCTTGGCCCTACCCAAACTGAGGCAACGCAACATAAAACATGCAAAAAAAGATCATATCTGTGCAAATAATCATGCAAATATCTTAGTTTAATGTAGATCCTAAGGAACATGTAATTGTTTGTCAGTGACAGTAACTTAACGGTTTATTTCAATGTCCCATTAGCCAATATGAAGCTTGAAATATAATCCAGCAGCACATTTTTTTGCACTTCTCTGCTCATCTAATATCAGTTCAGGGCTGAAATTTCTACGGGCAGGACTACGCTGTAATATCTGATGTATAAACACGCTTCCAGGCTATTGTCAATAGATTAATCCGTCAGATTTGACACTGATTGGGCCTGTCACAGTTAATAAAGGTAGCAAGTAACAGGCTTTAATACAGTATATATATAGTATGCATATATAGAATATGTTGCAATCTTCCTTGTGGAAACCTCTTTCCATGTGTTGCACGTGCCCTCGTCAGCTAATGATACGTAACAAGTGGTGTCCCATTTCCCGGGTAAAGACTTCAAGCCCCGCCCCTTCAAGCTCCGTTCTGAAGGACCACTACCCAAAAAGTAGGGGAAGGGCCAAAGTCCTGCATTCAAACTAAAACGTAAAACCACGAAATGTACTCAAAAGTGAAAGTAATCATAATGTATGAACATGGCCCCTGTCAGTAGTTCATTATATATTACATTATTTTATTATTATCAGTGATGCGTTAACATGTAAGCGGGGTTTCAATGTCGTCAGGGAGTGTTACATACGTTATTTTTAACAATGCATGATATTTTGAAGTTGATCATGGATTGTATGTAAAGATCTGCAAAGTCAGAGTAAAAAGTACAATAATTTTCTCTGAAGAGATGGAGATAATCAAGTTAAGCATCTCAAAATGAGTACAATACTTGAGTAAATATACTTATAATCACATAATTATAAACACGTCACACATGGAGACATTATTCTTACCCTGCTGGTGCCCTCTGCTGGATGGCAGTTCCCCGTGGTGGCACTCTGGCCGCTGGCTAACTGCTCCTTTAGCCTCTCCACTTCCCTCTGGGCCAGTTCAGCTCTCTGCGCGCGCGCACACACACACACACACACACACACACACACACACACACACACACACACACACACACACACACACA
>JBBPCS010000386.1:6061273-6073279 GCA_037974645.1 Hollardia meadi | reverse complement strand
TCACGCTGATGTTTGTTCAAGTGTTCATTTTTCTGATCAGTTTGGTTTTAATTAGTTATTTGATGCTATAAAAAGCTTAGCCGTCCTCGAGATTGGGTGGGCGGGTGTATGGACGAGAACTCGATACCACGGCACCGCTGCCCAGTCGCTACTGCACAGACTCTGGCTCCACATGATGTCACCAGCGCAAGATGGCAGCGCTTGTATCGGGGATACTTTGGCTTCATTTTTGAGTACAGTGGGAGGAAGTGGAGACGCGGCGTCCATCTTTATTTATGTCAATGGTTCAGACTTACAAATCACAGGACAATGACATTCAGACAGGTCGTGAATAAGTCAGATGTATACACCACTAAGGTTTAAACTGACAGTTTGGGGAGTCGCTTTACTGTGTACTTTTGTTTTCTCTCCCAAATAAGTTTGGCTAACCTGGAGGTTTGTTTGATGGTGCCTTATGCCTTATCTCACCTCTTTTTAGCGATAACGTCGTGTTCCCAGATTGCAGAAAGTTATAAATGATCATATATATAAAACAGAAATAATGAGGTGCTGGTGTCAAGGTAAACCATAGGCTGACTTTGAAATTAGTTCGGGCTACCATGTTCAGAGATGAAAGAGATTTGACTCGACTGCGTTTTAGAAAAATGAGTTTGAAAAATGACATTTAAAATCTAATACTGCATGTCTTGTATTTATGGTTATTTACATTTCCTTTTTAATTTTCAGCTTCCACTGAGAGTGAATGTGTTAATGTGTATATTAAAAAGGTGTTTTATGTGCTTAGTATCCATGGTGATCTATAAGTCACATGGCTGATCAAGGTCTTGGACTGTATATAAGGAAACTGGATAAAGACTAGGCAGTGAAAGTGTTGAAAGCATGGTGCACTGCTGATGGCCTTGCATTGAAGCCCACACTGGTCTGCACCTTGATGTGTGTGTGTGTGTGTGTGTGTGTGTGTGTGTGTGTGTTCTTAAAGTTAGAAAGTTGTGACCCTAACTTGCTAATAGCCAACAAATGTTAGCGTGGCTTCTTTTTCTTTTTTGTACATTCTCAGCTGCATTGATATTAAGTTTCATCACCTTGGCTGAGCCGTAATGAGGCTGCCACCCTGTAGCTGCTTCCTTGTGGTCACTGCGTTAGTGTTTCAGTGCTATTGCACATCTCAAAGAGGGAGGGAGTCGGTGTATCTGGCTGAGCCTGTCAGAAGCTGGACGGCTCAGTGGACTGCAGGTGGCATCGGGGAGGATGGTGCACAGGTTCAGGATGCATGTCTAGATGGGTGGGGGTGGGCCGGGGGGGCATGCGCCAAGACAAGCAGGTGTGTCGGGGCGGTCCGTCTTGGCCCTGTCAGCGATACACCATCATTAGGCGGTGTGGGCGCAGCAGGGTGCACCATTATGTCTCCCTGGGCCCTGTGTAATTACGCTCTGACATAATTAACCCAGCAAGCCCATTAGCCAAGCATTGGCTGGCTGAAGAGAGAGGAAAAAAAACGCTATAATTATTTGTTGTGCGCATGTTAATGAGGCCAGCTGTGTTCCCATCATACAACACGAACAAATTAATTTACAAGGCTGTGCTCCAAGGTTTTTTTCTTTTCATTCAAAACAGTCTTGTTTTGTTTTTTTTCCCTCTGAGTGGACTTCAAGGTCCATAAACACGCTCTGCCGCCGCTGCTGCAACAAACAGTAACACTGCTGTAATATTGTTGTCAAGAAGCAAAAGTAGGTTGAGAGAACACTTCACTTTCACCTTCAAACACAACGTTAAGTGATATAAGGTATGTAGGATGAATTGCTGCATCTTTTCTTCTACCTGTCAAGGATTAGTTTTGATTGCAATAAAACACAAACTGTGTGCAACAAATTCATAAACATGACTTCTTCTTCTCTCTTTATTTTGTTTGTGGTGCATTTTAAACCAACGAGCATTTGATATTCAGATAGCAAACCGAAGTCTCGCTTTACCTTGATGTAGCAGGAGTGAGAATCTACTAAAATAAAAAATAAAAAAGATTGGTGGAATAAAGAAAAAGTCGTGGGAAGCTTTCTTGTGAGAAGAAAACAAAGCTGAAAGAGAAACTTAACCTTTTCTTTTTCATTGCCGCTCCATGTCTTTGTCTGACAGAGCGAAGGACTGAGAAGGAATGACATCAATACCAACACATTTTAAAGCTCGGAACAAAGAGTGGAGCCGCAGATAGATAGCATTTAAAATTGACATGAGTTGTGGCAGCGGAAAAAAAAGGAGTGCCAATCACACACAAACCAAACTTCACTTAAAAATCATACAAAAAAAATAAAATGACCTTCCGCACGTTCTTATTTACAGACATGTAATACAAAATCACAATTAATTAACCTCATCAAATACACCAGCCTATTGGCTTTTACATTTTTCAATCCTATGGTTACATCTTATCTGCTCTCAGGCACACATACACAGACATTCCTACACACACACACACACACACACACACACACACACAGTTGCTGTCTTTTAAAAGCACACTCTCTCCTCGTCCCTCTGGGGGTCTCCTACTCCACAGGGACCAGTTGGAGAGGCCCAGCTCCTTTATGAACATAATGCATTATTAAGCACCTCAAACATCTCCTGGGCCTTTGTTTATTACTGCTCTTATTAATCACTTGTGCATAATCTCGTCCCGCCCAGAGAGCTTTCATTTTCCATCAGCTCCTACACGTCGTTATTTTCAGACAGGCCGCCGCTAAACGGACGCGGCGCTCCTTCTTCGCTCTCATCCTGACTATAAGTGCTCAGCTGCAAATGACAATAAAACCAGCTTGCTGTGCCTTGCAGGCCTCTCTCGCTGGTGCTTATGTATACGAACTATTCTTTATGCATTTGAATGACTCTGAATGACTAAGGTCGGTACGTTCTGTTCTGATAATCTCATAGCCCAGGGAAACATGCGATGTGAATATGTAAGGCACTTATAACCACCTCATATCACAGGAAGACGTGACTTAATGTGACTAAAAGCTGCTTGTGCCCTGCTTTGCAGTACCAGTGGTCACCACTTGCAAGCACTGTTTGCCATAATTTCCACAAACTTGTATGGAGACACACACACCTCAGACATGCTGTAGGCCTGGTGCACACACACACACACACACACACACACACACACACACATTTACTTAGAGGGGTGTATTCAGATCAGAATCTTCACAACACTCTCAGTGAGCTCCCTGCTCAGATAAAAGGAGCTGTGTTCTGAAGGAGAGAGAGAGCGGGGTGGATCCTGAGGGATGAGTGTGTGTACTGAGAGGAGGCAAGGAAGAGCAAACACCTGGAGCGTCAGTCTCTGGGCTACGCCCCTGGCGACAGAGCCTCGCCACTCTCACAGAGGTGGCAACAAACGCCGACGTTCAAACGCCACCTCGCAACACTCACACACTCCGGGAGGGAAGAGCAGAGGAGGGGAGGAAGAAGAAGAGAGAGAGGGAGTGAGAGTGATGTGCATCTCTGGGAAACCACTGAATTCGGGCAGAAGGCTGCCACTGTTTTTCAGCATTCAGTGATCGGGACGTGTTTATCTGCACTGATCAAAACCGTGTGGAGGTGATATAAACATTGTTAGGGAAACACTGTTAACAGGCCTCTTTCATGCCCCAGACTGGGTAGGAGTCACAGTGCACAGCATGAGGAGATGTCACAGGCAAATCAAAATATAGAACGCTAATGAAACACTCCAGTGGATTGACGTCTCGGCTTAGGGGCCTCATAAAAGGAAAGAGGAGAGAGAGAAGAAGAAAAAACACTTCAATCACTTGCATCAAGAAGTTATTTCTGTTCTGAGTTTACTGCTGCATCCTAGTTGCCATTGAATGTCAAGTTTGCATTAACAAAACGCTGGAATCCAAACAAATGTAACGGATATGTTATTTGTATTCAATAGTGGGCACGGCAAAGTGGATAACTGATATGTGACCAGATGTTAATGATGGCCAGATACAACAGGTCACATATTGAGCTGCTGCTGCTGCTGCACGTGCCCCTCCCCCTCCTTTTCCTTGTTCGCCTCTTGCATACATTAACTCTGCTCTTGGCCTATTCTGATTGGACCGACGTCGGGCACACAAATGAGCACACACACACACATTGAGAGAGAGGCACTTTCAAATGAAATAATAGGAGAGAGGGGAGAAAAAAAAAACATCCCGCAATGAATAGTAATAACTGCATTAAGATTAACGAGCATGGCGTGTAAAGAATAATTGCATCTGTCAAAAGATTAAAAATACATGAGCTGTAGCATTTGTTGGGGGAATGGTGGGGAAGCTCACTGTTGTGTTTGAGGGGCGGAGAGAAATGAAGTGGGGCCACAGCCAAATGACTGTCCTCCGGTGTACCTGGAGCCATCCATTCGAGCGAGGGGTGGGCAGGAGAGGAGGAGACAAGGGGGGGGGTGGGGGTGGCGTTGTGACCTTGGACACCAACAGCAAGATGTACAGTGACAAACAGGCACAGGATACTGTAGGACCTCCTCACAGATGGCAGATACTGCAAGGGCCCCGACACAGAAACTCTCTCATTGGTCTGGCTTCTGAAGTGACATTATTCAAGTAATGTAATTACTTTTTTTTTTGAGCAATGGTAAGGAGTAATTAATTACATTTTACAGGCTGCTACGTCCAGCAGTGTTTAGGACTCTCTGACCTTTGCTGAGAAAGAAAAATAAGTCCTTTGTCCCACACAGAGAAACAGACTCCCTTTGTAAAGGTAAGGTCAAATGGAGGTAGGAGGCTGGCTGTGCTACGTCACCTGATGTAACCTGACACAGGATGGTCTCCTAATGTATACTCAATATAATGACCACACATTAGTAGACTTAGCAGAATAAGTGCACTGTAAATATAAAGAGACAGAAAAGGAAAAAAAAAATTAAATGAATACAAACGCTACTGTAGTTTTTTCTTACACCTAAGAGTTGATGTTGGGTGGCCTTTCCTTTTATTTTAAAGTCTTTGTTCTTGAACATAACAACTCTTTAGTTGACTCTATTCTCCACTCGAGAGGGCTTCATGACAAAATATATCCCACAAGACACTCCGAGCTTGAATTAAGGCCTCGATATAAAAGGTAGAGGTCAGAAAACCAAACTGAATACATCTTCAAAGAAAGGTATTTCTTATCAAGGAAATAACTCAAAAAATGTGCGTGTGCGTGTGTGTGTGTGCGTGTGTGTGTGTGGTGCCGCAATATCAAGCAGCGGCTGACTTCAAGGAAAAATGGAGACCTTTAAAAGTCAGCCGCTGCCGTCGCCATTTCTCTGACGCAGACTTTTATCTTGTATTCATTGAATCTGTAAACAGCATTCTCTACTCCTGCCACAAGTGCTTCTCTGATCTAGACCGAGATTGGGCTGCGTTTTGCTGCCGTCTCCTGCAACAAAGCGCAACACAGTACATGTGCCCTGGCATTGAAATAACAAATGAATAAACACACAATATGCCTTTCCTCCGCTCTAGCTTACTGTCTTTGCCCCTCTCTCCCTTTCTCCCCCCATTGGCCTCATCAGGCCCTTCGTTCCACACGAAGTCAGACTTCAGTTGGGATTTTAATTGGCCCTCCACAATCAACAGCAGAGCTCCTCAAGGATGCGTTCGCTTCTCAGCCAGGCTACACTCAAGGACCAGTGCTGGGTTTTGAAGTGGCCTCATGCCGAGTTTTGGAAACCACTCTGAGAGCTCAGACTTTGAAAAATAGATAAGAGCCACAGGGCTTGGGTTGCACCATATCTATCTATGACAAAAAAATGACTCTCTGGTTTGTGTATGTTGCTTCATATATACATGATACATGAGTGAATACTTATAGGGCTGGTCCAGTGATAGTGGTCGAGGGTTTGATGGGGGAACTGATCTCCAGGGAGTGATCTTTGAAGGGGGGCAATTATTCAGTAAGGAGAGATAATTCAGGAAGTAAAATGTGTGAGTGTGGTGTTTATACTGCTGCTGCTGTTGTTTGTGAAGAAGCACATCTCTGGTCTTAGTGGGAGACTCACCTGGGGCCTCGATAAGCTGTTTGTAGATTCCCAGGAACGCAGACTCGGCCTCCTTACTGCGCTTGTTCAGAGCAACCACCTGCAGGGAAGAAGATGCCATTAAGTGAACATCAGCCAACTAGAATCCTGGTATACTCACAAAGCACAACATATTTACATTTCAGGCATTTAAGTGGTGGTTTTGCACAAAGCAGAAAGTGCTTAAAATCTAGCTAACAATGAATCAATAATAGCCAGAGCAAAGGTCAACCTCACAGCATCCTTCCAATAAATGAAATAAACATTCCTGCATGCCTTGTATATGAACTGTATCTTCAGAATATAAAAATACCGTGCAGTGCATCGATTAACCAATTCAAAAACTGTTTCCACATGAGCACTGACATCTAGAAAAAACAAGGCGTAAGCTATGACCATATCCTCCTTGTTTAACTGCCAAGCTGCTGCACGTTGCGAGGTGACATGTGGCCTGTTAAATGTACGTAGGAGCCGGCGTGCGCGAGAAGGCTCGCCAGTGACGGTGGCCTCCATCACCAGCAGCACTCGGCACCTGCTATCCTCCACTCGGCGGGTGATGCAAACCAATTAACGATTCATTAGGAGGGACAAAGAAAGTGAATTAGCCACCACCTGGCCCCATGGAGAGGGCACCTGCACTAGTGGGTATGTGGGTTAGAGCAGCTCCCAGCTCCCACTAAGACCTCGGGCCTGTGCCACGCTGTAGCTGCCCGTTGACATCCTCCGCTTTGCAGCAGTAAATCAGATCAGGCTCGTCAAAATGAAATTATTGTCATGTATTGTCTATGTCGTTTCTGTCACTGTTGATTACGGCCTCTGTCGCAGTCACGACGGAGGGTCAAGTGTGCGGTATGGCTGAGCCAGGCTGCTCCTCATCGGTATGACTACACTTGAAATACATTCATTTTCGCACAGGCTGAAAACACTCAGGAGGGTGATGGTGATGGTGATGGTGGTGGTGGTGTGTTGGGGCTTTTTAGTGGGGTTGTAAATAAGGTGTGTGGAAAACATTGAGGGACGGAGGGCCTTTGATTTACTGGAAATGGCTGGCGTCTTCCCTGGGGAGACATAACGACAGCATCATGTTTTAAGAAATATCATAAAGATCAAGGAACCCCCCCCCCCCCCCTCCACACACACACACACACACACACACACACACACACATCACTCCCACTTGGAGCAGCTCGGAGGAGTTCATGGAAAATGGAAAAGGCTGGAGTCCAATCAATACAGATGCAATAGTGTGCAGCTCTCAGCCAGCTCCCTGCAACACTATGCTGTTGTTTCACTCAGCTATACCCCAGTTTAACCCCCCCACACCCACCCACCCACCAACCTCCATCTGCCCCCTCCAGCCACCCACCTCCCCTACCCTTTCCTTCCAGGACATGACGCTCATGTTGGCATGTTCGCTCACAAACAGGGAAAAACTGTGAAGAACTTTGGCCCCAAAAACACTTTTTCCAGCTTTATATGTGAATTATGAGTACATCAACAACTGGTGGTGCTTCAGCTAAGGTTTGCTTTATCCCCACTGATGAGAGACTGTTTCCATGTTTGCTTTGTTTTCACTATGAACAGGAGCAATTGTGTCACCACTAGCCAATAACAAACCTCCGCTCTTCGCACTTCACATCCAGACAAACTACCATCAACCTGAACTACATGGCCACTACAGCAGGGGTGGCTGATCCCACCGCTGGTCATCAACTTTTCATTGACAGTCTGCTGGCTGGCCGGCCTTCCTCTGAACATGAAATGAGGCTTCCAACTGCATATGCAAGAAGGCGGAGATCCTGTGAAGGCAACAGCAAGGGCTCCTTCTTCCAGAGACACACAGGGGTCTCCTGGCCCTCCATCATCCTTTAACGAGAGAACACGGAGATTACCTCCACAATCACACCATTAACCTGCCTACAAACGCCAGCAGAGACATCAATCACACGCCTAGCTGACGCCTTCCCACGTTAGCGCTTGCTATGCGTATAGATACCCCCCCCTCCACAACCCACCCATTCTATCATGAAAGTACTCTGAGGTGTCGTGCATAATATGGGCTGATCGGGGAGTCATCTTCATCTCCATGCTAATCCACGTCCAGCCGAGCACATTGGATTTCAGAGCCAGAAGTCTCATACTAACAGATATATAGGGACGTTGTACGGAGAGGTACGGCTTGAGGGAGGACTACAACTGGCAAATCTCTTCTCCTCTTTTCGGATGCTAGATATGGCTCTGGCCCTAGCTTCGGCTCACAGCGCATTCTTTGTTTTCGCCCGTTTTGTGATAAAGCATATGGCTGCCGAGGGAATGGGCTTGGCCACAGGTTGATTTTACAAGCAGGAGTAAAGCCTGGGGCAGAGTAGCAAGCGAGAGACAAAGGAAACGCGCTCCACCATAACTCTTCACGCTGCAACAGAGTGGGCAGAACACAGCCTCTGGGACGAGGCTGCTGGGAAATACTTACTGATAAGCCTCTGAGAATACTTACAGCACCCGCTAGTGAGTGTGTGCGAGTGAGAACAAGCTAGCATGTGTTGAGGAGGGAGAAATAAATGGAGGAGGAGAGAACAAATGTGGAGTGAAGTAAAAGGAAGCAGAATGACGGGTTACTGAGCGACGTACAGAGAGAGACGGCGAGACAACAGAAAAGAGAGGTTCCCATAAAGAGTGCAATTAGCAGTTATGCAGTCATCAATTACAATTATCACAACTGGTGATTATGCAATTATCACTCCAAATCATCGTATTCCCCCTCCGCTTTACCAGTTTGCCACCCCCTGTGATTTGGTTGTTTGAGGATGGGCTGTGATGATGCAGGTGATTAGAGTGTGTGACGATGATGGGGGTGTTGGGCGGGTGTCAAAGGCACATCTTGCTGCAGAAAAAAAGTGTGTGTAAATGCTTGGAGCATCTCTTCATATGCATCTGTCTGTACACAGCATGTGATTTCATTCAAATGTTTTTGTGTGTGTGTGTGTGTGCACAGTGTTCATGGATACACTGCTCCCTTCTCAAGGTGATTGTGGTTGGTGTTAAGGGTGGTTTGGGGACAGCAAATGCAGTCCCTGAGGCCTCTAAATTACCTGTCATCTTCCCCATGATGCAAAGGTCAGTGCACAATCATGGGGAGTCCATCCTACTGTGCTGCTCACAGAGAGTCAGTCCAGCCCACAGGCTGACAGGATGTCACAACAACCCCCGATCCCGCTCCATGCTTATTAGAACAAAACAGTGGGAAGCCCACCACCACCACCACCACCGCTACACCACTTGTCACAACACCTTCCAGAAGAATCCTCTGGATTCCTGGCAAACATTTAGTCCTTGGTGTTAATATGAGTGATGAGAAAAGGAGGCAAAACATGGTCAATGCTCTACTATTATGCGTTAAGTTGCTCTGAAATCTAATCTGTTTTTATCAATTTATTTTTTATTGGTAAAACATTTCCAATAGCTGACTTGACCTTTTATGATCAATATTTCTTTCCCTTTAGCTTCTTGAAGAAATCTTTTTCAACTTTCTTTAACAATTACTATCCATTGGTCCTTTGTCAGGGAAACCACTTTCTCCCAGGTCCTTGTAATAGCTTTTTTTTAAAAACCTGCAATTAATATTTTAAGCAATATTTATCCCTTCATACATTTTTTAAATAAAATTGTAAGAATGAAGCACCATGCCATCTTTAGGGGGCTTTGCATCCAGGTATCTATTGTTACACTTTATACCTGGGCAGTATTAAATGTCTTCAGAGAAAATAGTACAGATTAGAGCTGTAACCAACAATTATTTTCATTATTGAGAACTATTTTTTCCATTAACCAGTTAATCAATAAATCTATAAAATGTCGTCAAATAGCTTATTCTCTTTGACCAACAGTCTAAAATGTATAAATATAAAAATTTATAATTATACAAAACATCAAATTAACTTTTCAGAAACTGGAACTGAAGAATGTTTAGCATTTTTGCTTGATGCATGACTTAAACAATTAATTGATTATTGATAATGTTGTAAAATACATGTTTTGGCTGTTGCCTTAATGGAGATCCTAGAAGAGATGTGTTTATATTATTGCCATAAATAATATTTCTTCAATAGTTCTGATCATGATAAAGCAAGCCATCGGACTGGCGGTTTAAACTTTCAGACAGTCCCTTCATTCCCTGTATGAATCAATACTGATTGGAATTTATTGTATTTAACTGACTTTTTCAAATCTGTGGAATCCATTGGACTAGGTATAAATGTTTCTTAATCAGCAAAATGACTCCATCTCTCACTCAAGATTGTCTTCTAATTTCTAACTGAAGAGCCATCAAATAAAGGTCAAAACTTCAAACTTTCAAATCTCATTTTTGAAGAAAATTAAGAGATGCATCTTAATGGCTGACTGGCCACATTAATGCCTGCAGCATTCATGTAGGACAACATTACAATCCAAGGAAGAAACCCATTTTCCTGTGATCTTTATGTTAAAAACCAAAAAAAGCAAATGCAAAAACAACAATTTTCCCTTCAGGAGCAGGGAAAAGATCATATTTTAGCTGTGCCACCCAGCACTTTTGCAGCCGTCACTGCTGGCGTTTGTTTTGTGTTGAGTGTAGGTTCAGAGGAGAGGCGGGAGGAGAGAGATGAGTTGGTGTGGAGTGACTGATGAGTGGGTGGAGGAGAGGGGCAGAGGTAAACACTATTGCAATACAGTCTGGACAGTGAGAGACCCGTGTACACCCACACAAGCACACCTACATACGCACACGCGCACTTGAACTTGGGAGCATGCAAGCACACACGTCACGTCGCACTCACGCAGATGCACACTACACACAAATCTGTGTTTGAGGGAAGATTTAATCATGGTGACACCCATCTCAGAGCAGCAGCATGGCGGTGGCGCTGGCCGTCTCTGGATGCCCGGCGAGATGAGCAGTCAGAGCACTGACACACATCTCGTCGCCACGTCAATTCCAATCTGCGGTGCCTGTCAGTCAACGCGCTGCGCTCACAACGAACTGACGCCACTGCCACTCTGCCACTGCAGAGCTGCCGTCTCAGCCAAATAAACGGCCAGTGCTGACCAGTATTCTTTTGTACCACTTATCCGCTTCTGATGGGAATACATGCTGCAACAATGCAGTGACAAAAACAGAGTGAAAATACAACTTGATGCACGGAAGCCTTATGGGAGATGGTCCCTTGCATTTGAATGGAAGTAGAACGGAGTGTACAGCAGAAACATTTAAGGTTTAGGACCCTGTTAATCCACAGGGACGCTAGAAAGAATGTTTGCTATTACTGCATTTAAAGTCATTACAAAAAGAACAGCCATGCTAGCTGCAGTGAGCTAAATGCTAATGTCTGCATGATAATATGCTCACATTGACAGTGCTAACATGCTAATATTTAGCAGGTATAATGTTCACCATGTTCAAATCTTTGTTTAGCATGTTTGCATATTAGCACTAAACACAAAGTACAGCTGAGGCTGCCATTAATTTTGCAGGTGTTGCTAATAAACCATAGCATTGGACAAATTTTAGGGTGCTTTCACATGTTTTAACTACATTGTACATTTGATCCAGTTGGTTTTTCTTTCACATTACAATTTTGCCAGCGAACTAAAGATCTTAACGTGACCCACGTGGGCTGCGTATCCCAATAACCGATATTGATTGGCGTGTGTCTGACGTTGGTATTTGTCTCCTAATAGAGGAAAATGAATGAACAGATTCTGAATGGATGAACAGCTTCTTTATCTTCAGGTGGCGTTGCTCTCCCGTCCTCTCATATCCTCTCTCTCTCTCATCCTTTCCAATGATACCTGGAAAGCGTCGCCATTTGTGTACGTTTTTTCCAGTTGACTTTTTAGAACACTCTAAATTGCCCGTAGGTGTGAATGTGAGTTTGTGGTTGTTTGTCTCTATATGTCAGCCCTGTGATGAACTGGTG
>JBBPCS010000386.1:6016109-6040640 GCA_037974645.1 Hollardia meadi | reverse complement strand
AACATTGTACTGTAGCCATGATCAATGTCATTCACTTCA
Source organism: Hollardia meadi (assembly GCA_037974645.1). Classification (NCBI taxonomy): domain Eukaryota; kingdom Metazoa; phylum Chordata; class Actinopteri; order Tetraodontiformes; family Triacanthodidae; genus Hollardia; species Hollardia meadi. The sequence continues at coordinate 6,040,601 of JBBPCS010000386.1, read as the reverse complement.
TCTGTCAGTGGTTTTAATGTTGTGGCTGATCAGTGTAAACACAAGTGAATTTCAAGGATAAGAGCTGGAGTCTAAATTTTTATTATTGTCAATGAATTTAATGAAAAGACCAAACAAGCCGGGGTGTTAGTCCACCACTCAACACTTTGCGACTGCCGACCCCTTTTTATTCCTGCTGAACATGTTAATCTTTACAAAATGGGTCACAAATTCACACATATACCAGTAAAACTAGTACATTTGATGTGAACTATTTTCAACCACGGATTGATACACTTTTGTTGCAACAGTGAGTCATTACAGCACCAGGATGGTGTTACAATACATTGTTTAACATCTGGTTCCCACCACTGCACCTCTATTAAAAATCACAAGATCTACACTTACAAAGTATAAAAATTTTAGGATTCATTTGGTTAGTTGGGAAATGTGCCACTCCAGGTAAACCGTACTGTGACTGAAAAAGGCCAGGACTGTACGGGATAAGGCGACAGGACTTTATAAATTCCTGTTAGTCCATCTGGGATGAGCCTTCCTGGAGATTATAGAGTGGGCTTTCAGAAGCTGGACAACCTCCACTAGATTCAAATGGCCCTGGACCGGCTAATCTTGCCAAGAGAAAATTCCTCTAGAAGTGACTTTGAGTGGATTTTATAAGTACTTAAGATATAACAGTGTGGTGAATCTAAGTCCGCCAGTGCTTCAGTGGCCTCGGCGTAGAGCTGGGTTCACTTTTTATTGCAGCTCAGCGGATGAGAATGGTGAGTGCTCATGCTATATGCAAGCCAAACATTGCTATCATAATAGCATGGTTATTTTGAAAGCACCCCCCACAGTTTCTAGACCATTACAAGGGAGGGGAGCCTGGGCAACAGCCCATCAAATGAAACATACTGCTGTCTTTCTGGAAAGAAGTGAAGCAGAACAGACTGTTTGCTACTTTGGTTGTCTTGCTCAGATTGATGATTGGAAGAACTCCACAATGTAGTGTTTTCCCAATGCTATCTCATGAGACAAAAGACAGATACTAAAGAAGATTTTTCCTCTGCCTCTTAATCAGATGTGATCCATTTCAACCTACAACCAGGGCACCTTTGAGATCCATGATAAAATTCACTTATCTCCCTCCATTATGTTCGAGCTTCATCCTTCATGAAACCATTTGCATGAACACGGAAAAGTTTCTGATGACTTGAACACTTAAGAAGGGGGAAAAGATGAGTCCTGTGCAAAAGAGGAGTTTGTCAGTAATCATTTGACAGGTTTTTTTAAAAAAAAAGACGATTGGGACCAAATTTTCAGGTCAATACGGAGCTCCTGTCATTAAGCCTCTGCCCGTCAAACATCCAGCCAGAATTGATGAGTTTCCCCTGGGGAGGGTGGAGCTGTCATTTGGGCTTCGGGCACAGGAAGGAGGGATTTTGAGCATGGAACCAATCCTGGCATGCTCAAGTCTATCTGCGAGGGGAGAGCTCAAAAACAAAGACCAAGAAACAAGAAGTTTATTGTTTCTAAAAGGACAGACCTGCAGGCTATCGGTCAGTCAGTAAGTGATGCTCAATGAACTGCTGAACAACATGAGAAAAAGCTGCGCAACCATGCCTCGCATGTCCTCAAACATAGCCTCTGCTCATCTGACACCGACCAAAGATGGACGCCATCAGCGTCTGAGGTGGAGGTCTCACGGCAATAGGAGGTCACAGGTTTATGCATGTGTGTTGCAGCAAACACTGCAGGGAGTGGTCCCTTCAGACTCTACTGGGTGAGGGTTAAACCGGACAAGAAAAAAAAGACACAGCACTGAGGATTAGGACTTAAGCTGGTTGTCAATTACGCTGTTTCATTTAAATGACAGGAGGCAAGTTGTAGCTGTTGTTGGCAAACGGAGGGTGAAAAGTCTAATTATCAAATCCAGGAAAGACAATGTTCTTGACAAAAATCGGAGCAGGGAGATGTACTGTAAGAATCTGCGCAAGTGCAAATGTTTTAGGTAAAATGCAGGGCTCACTAATGCATTGTGTCAGAGTAGATGTGACATTGATTCATTAAACCTAGCTCGTCTTGATTACATCTGTAGTGGTAAGCTATTTTCTAGGCTTTCACAAAGACAACCCATGGTGGAAAATGTTGACAACTGGGGGGAAAAAAACACCACCTAGGTACTGCAATGAGGTAGACGGAGTCAAAATCACTATTGTGTGCACTGGGCTTGGACAGCACAAATTAAAGAGGAAAAAATAGGGAGGAGGAGGAGAGAGTGGAAAATGCAGATGGGGTATTATTTTTCTTTTTGTATCCCATCTAATTGCAATCATAGGCAGATGTCTGAAAGTGTGACAGCATCAGCAGAATTGCTGCTGAGAGCACAGAATCTTTGTCTAAAAATAATCAGACATTCTGTGTGCTGCTGTTTGTTATAATGGTAATCGATGCTGGAGGCTTTGAATTCCATCAATTTATAGATCCACTCTGTTCTGCCTGGTGACTGTACTGCCTCACAACCCCCACCCGTATACGCACACCGATGCAAAAACACACACACGCACGCACGCAAGGTCTCACACAAAAGAGCGGGTGGGCACACATGCATGTGCATTGACATCCTCGCGCACGGCTGCAGCAAGGCAGAGCAGGGACCGGCATATGATTAAGATAAGTGTAGTTTTCCTTTCCTACATTCCTTGTCGCCTCCTATTCTCTGTGAGGCACAAGATTGTCCATAGCTGCTTTAGATTAGCCCCGCATCTCAGACGCCACATTTGAGATGTGGAGGGGGGGGGGGCTGATCAATAAATCAAAACACCACAATCAATGGCCTCAATCACTGCAGTCTAGTCTGGCCTCAACGTTATTACTGGCAATCCACCCCCCTGCCATTGAGGGGAGGAGGGGAGCGGTTCGGTGCAGGAAAGAGCGCATATATCCAGCATGAACTCTTATCTGGCCCCTCTCTGGGATGAATATCAGTTAAGGGCTGAAAAAGGCAGACAGTGTGTTTGTGTGCGTGTTGGACCGTCCAGACGGAGGGAGCCAGGCGGGTGGAGCCTCTGACCTCTGTGACCCAGCACTATGAACGTGAGGTGAGCACGCGGCCTCTGACAGGGAAGCACTGCTGGGCTGCTATCACCTGGCATCTCCTCCATCTGTTTACCACCGAATGCTGCTCCCTCGCTTTTACTCTCCATCAGCTAGAACCGTTCCAGTTTGCACCACCATCACGCTGCCGTTAGACCACATCACACCTGAGTCAAATACTATTTGCATGTAATTCTGAGAGTTTGTTCCAACCTGCTGCGAGTGCCAGGTGGGCGGAGTTTACCCCATTAACATTCAGAAAAGGTCCATTGCCAAGTATCGCAGAAAAAAACCCTAAACAAAATGACACCCAAACATGGTTACGAATTTTAAATACTAGATTAGCCACTGGCTGATTTTTTTACTTGCTCAGATTGTGTTTATTTAATAATCTTTCCTTAATTTTTGGGCTTCTACCATGGGTGAGTAGGCTAGGTAGTTAAATAGTTTCTTTTTTGTCTGTTTTAAGAAGTGAAATACAATCCACAGTCTGCACAGGGTGTTTTATTTTGAAAATTGATTGGATTCTGTACGACGCTACTGTGTCTGACTTCCTGCCTGACTCGATCAGCTCTGTGCAGCTTGACACGGCTTCCATCAAAAATAGACTAAGGCGTGTATTCTCCATGAAGCAGGGTGGAGAGCCATTTCGGTGCACCTGGATAATTCAAGAGCATCGTCTAGCATGACCACGATCAGCTCCGGCGGCCATGACGCAGCCAGAAAGCGGCACAGACATGTCCAGTGGAATCTGTGGGTTACTCTCCATATGACACGTAACCTGGTACGACACTTAAACCTCTTTGATTCTTGACCCCCATAAGGTCAAAATTACATTTATTCCCTTTTCTCGCCAAACATTTGATGAAAAGATTGATACCACACTAAGTCACACACTTAGTTTAGCATAAAGACTGTAATCAGGGGGGACGCAGCTAATCTGAGCTTGCTCAATAATAGTGTTGCATGCTTTTCCGATACTAGAAAGGTATCGTAATACCGTGGTGTTAAAAACGGTACAATACCCCATTTAGCTAGGTTTTGCCATAGTATCGTTTCAGTAATAGTATTGAGATGTTTAGGGGGGGTGTTGTATCAAAGTCTGAATTTTAGTATTGTGACAGCACTACTAATTAACACATTATATATTGCTTGTTTAATCTGCGTTGGTCACTGACACAACCAGCAGTCTCCAGGATGTCCCTACCCACCACCAAGAAATAGTCCAGCACATTACCCCTGTAAAATCAAAAATTGTTGTTTTTACACTTTGTTTTTTTTTTTTGTACAAAAAAAATGTGATAAAACAAATTAATTAGTGAGCTAGGTAGAAACAGGCTAGCCGTTTAATTGTTAGCTAAGCTAACTGTCTCCAGGTAGTAGATTCTTATTTAACAGATACTTCTCACTTAACTCTCAGTAAAACAGCGAATAATGGTATTGTCCAAAATGTGCAACTATTTCTTAAAAATTAAGCAAACTCAATGTCAGTGGTTGCAAATACACAGGGCTTATGATTGACATAATTTAATTCAACTTAAAAGTGTTTTTTTTTAAAATAATTTGTAGAAAGTTGAGAAAGTAGAATTATCTGGAACAAAAAAAGCAAAAAAATTAAATGAATGTATAAAAAATATACTCTGTATAATTCTGAATATTGTTCTTTCTGCTTTCTTACCCTGGTGACTGCCTCACGACCCCATTGACTTATCTTGCGACCCCATGTTGGGGTCCTGAGCCCCAAGTTGGGAATCCAACTTTTACTTGCACATTATGCAACTGTCCACTCTGCAGCAGCAACACTGACGGCACGGTGCAGAAATATGTAGGTAGTGCACAGATCGCGAGGACTTACCAACGAGGAAAATCACATTTAGTTTTGACACCTCTCTAAACTCTGGACTGGTAAGTCTGATAAATCATCCAAAATAATTAATCCCCAGTCAGTAAGGCTGTCTTCAAACGGCATGCTAAATCTTACAAAAGGAAGGAGAAGCGTGCGAGCGTTACAACCATCAGCAGAAGGTGTGACTCGCGTTGTCAGCCATTATTCGTCATACCCTGCTTCATTTAGAGAGTTTTTGGCGCCTGATGCACCAGAGCACAGCCTACTTGTCAACACTTCTCTCTCTTTAATTCCAACATGCACACTTGGACACACACATGCACACTCTTATTTCTCACTGATATACTGGTAACACATCTTATAGTATGATCAGCGAGGCTCCATTTATTGTCAAGTCTTATTCGAAACAGTATCATGGAAACATCTTATTACAGCTCTTTCAGACATTCCGGCATCCACCCGCAATCCAATGAATAACTTTAAATGTCCTCCAATTAGAAACTTCAAATTACAATCTATGACTCAATGCTCCAAACGAAGGCCAATTACAACACCTTATTTATCATCATTAAGGCCGACCATTGTTCTGCTCCTTTCAAACTCTGTGGTTACAATCAGGGTGTCTATTGTCGTTGTGTGGTACATGCAGGGTGACTAATTACACAGTCCTATGATTCATTAGCAGACTAGTGGGTTGAAACCTGAGAGGAGACATGATAACCTCAGTCGGCCGGATGATCAGCTCAAATGGAGATGTGAATAGAGGAAGAGCGACGGGAAGGCACAAGAACATGAAAAACAGCAAGCGCTCCAAACACAAAGACCTTCCAAACTGAACTTTGAGGGTGACGCAGAAAAAAAATTAGGAGACTGGAGACAGTGTTGAACTCAAAACAATATTGGGGACAAGGTTTGTTTTCCTGTTTCTTTTAAAGTGGGAAAGAGGAGTGCACTGAGGCGGGGGGGGGGTTGTTTCTGTGAAGCCTCACCATTGAGGTCAGTTCGGCTCCACGGATGCAGCCATCACCACAATGGCCCACTTTCACCTGAAACGACGAGCTGGAGCGATGCAGCACAGCTAACCTGCGATTGTTTATTCTCTCTTAAGAAATGTCAATCTGTTCGCTCTCAGGTGTGCTGCTCTTCCTCTTTTTTTTTTTTTTTAACACCCCCCCCCCCCCCCCCCCCCCCCCCCTACTCTCTCCCGTTTTTCCCTTGTCGATTGCAGCGAGATCAAAGCGACGCCGCTGGAAGAATCTGAATATTTCAGGTGTGGTGAGAGGGCTGCGTTTCACACCACCTGTGTAATGCTGAGAGATGGGTCCCTCCTCTCGCTCAGACGCAGTTAGCGGGGCCCCTGGGGCCCGGCGACACAAACCAGGGCCACCTGTCTGAGAGTAGGAACACTCCTTTACCCTCCTCCTCTGCATCACACTTTCATTTTACAGCATTTGAACCAAAAATAAATGAATCTAAATAGAGCGGTGAGAGTGGGAATAAAACCAGTGCTGACAACAAGCAGCTGAGAGCTTTGAGCGTCGTCACAAAGGCTTGAAGATCTGGCAGACGAGTTCCGCTGCCGCAGAACGGGAGCAGCCGCTTGAAAGGGCAGTTTATACATGAATCATTTCATAATTTGCCCTGTTCTGCCGCAGAAGGCAGCTCTCATATATTAAATGATGAGCCTGGTCAAGAGAATTGCCAGGATTATTTTCTGCCATAACATAGCACGCCGTGTGCAGCAGGTCTGTGAGATGATTCTCATCACCTCATCAGGGCAGCCATTTCTGACCCAAAGCAAATAAAAAGTATCCCCGATGTCCGCACCAGCCTTAACGGTTTGATGTAGCTACTCTCCTTGGAGGGCTGTGGGCCTTGACATGTGTGCATGTGTAAGCACTTGTGCAAGCCATGTGTGTATGTGCATGCGTGCGGACGTGGGGGGGGGGGGGGGGGTTCCACGCTACCAGTTCCCAGCCATGTCTCTCAAAAGGGCCGTAAAGTCTTTACAGCAAATTCCTTACATTCATCTGTGTCAGAGCGCTCGGCACACATTAGGCGTTTACACGGGAGGAAACACAATCTATTTGATGCTACACTGCCCACACGTCCAGAGCCCTCCTCCCCACACTGGAGATTCACAGTGTTTAACTTCCATTTCATATTCCGAACAGGCAGGCAGACAGACAGGCAGGCAAGTGCAGGGGAATGGACTCCATCTTGCTGTAAATCACCATTTAAACACCCGGCTAAATGTAATCTGGGAAGAGTCAACAAGAGGCCCTCGCATTACGCTGCTCAAGATATTTGTTTTTATTTATTCTGGAATGTGCAATTGATTTTTGTTGTTACCCCCTAATGATGTATGCAAACGGTGGACCGAAAAAAGTCACACTTCATTTTTTCCGCGGCTGCTGCTGCTGCTGCTCCCCATCTTTTAATATCAGTGGTGCTTATGAGAACAAGTGGAGGTTAATCTAAGGAGCGGGTCATAGCCAGCCGGCTCTTTGTAAATGTCAGCTGGGCGATCCAGGCCTCTCTTATTACCACACTGAACCAACAAGGCTGACGGCTCCAAGACGGATGTGTGACTTGGAGGTGTGTCCCCCCCCGCCCCACTTCTCACCAGCATTGCGGACCAACCCCAGCACAGAAAACCTTATTAATCAATCGATTTATCGCCATAAATCAGGCCAGGCTTTGATTGTATCAGCAAGTCATGCAATCAATCAATTAGTCAGGACCTAGAGGCCCAATTTGCCTAAAGAAAGATGAATGCTCCCCCACATCATCCATTTGGTTGTTCGTTTACCCATCAAACACGGCTGCTGTTGACTCCCAAGCCCAACGTGCATCCTTTTATCGATTTCTGCAGATTAAACTTCAAAGAAATCAAAGGACGCTTAACTGACTTGGAATAATTCTGCCTTATTCATTTGTACTGAAGTGTGTTCCGTTCTCTCCTTTGATACTGTTGCCTCATATCATCAAAACAACAAAATGTATTAAAATCCAGAATACACAGCTCTTATGAGTGATCCAGCTGATGAAGCAACAGCTACGGAGCTTAAAAGTAACTGGGCGCGCTGAGAAAAATGGGCCACAATGGGACAAATCATGGATTATTATCAGTCAACACTGCCCGGGTTTACATGGCAAGGCAAGGGGGAGCGGGGGGGACTGAGCAAAGAAACAGCTGGATGAACAAACTGCAGAAAACATATGTATAATGACATATTTGTTTCATATTTTATCCCAACTGTGAATTCCAATCCACGTTGTGACACCAGCTGCCTCGGTCCAATGCCTCCCATCTGCAACTCGGTGTCAGGACGTCTCAGGAGGACGGGCTGGGAGACTTTGGGGAACGACAAAAAACCGACAGGAGCAAGTAGAGCACGACAGAGTGGGCTGCCGGAGCCTCGGCGTGCTTCTCCCCCAGCGGCAGGTTGGAATGTGGCAGACTGCGGCGCCGCTGTGGAGAGGAAAGAACACGGAGGGTGGGGGGCTCCCCGGGGAGAACGTCTGTGGTGGGATTAGAAGCCCACCAGACCTGGTTCTGCTTCACACCACCAGACCCTGCTGTGTTACAGCTGGTGGTGGTGGTGGTGGGGGGGGGGTACACCGAGCTATCTGTGGAGGCTTTACAGTTCTGCCCAATCTCCCCAAGCCTCTCCATGTAATTAGAGATAAAGACAGAGGGCTCAGCTACTCAACCTCAATTCTCCTGGCTTCACAGAAGACTGCCCACCCATAGCCCCCAGAGGAACCCCTCAACACTGCCACTACGCCGGCACCTGTGTTCGCGAACTAGCTACACACCCTATCTTCTCTGAGCCGACTGTTCCGCAGACTTAACATGTGAGATACTACAAGGTACGGCATGTGATCATGATTGACTGATGTTGCGTCCTGAATTTGCTACGCCATGATTCGCAACGGCGTGTACCTTTTTCTGACGACGTATTCCATCTATTATGTGCGTCGAAGAGGCTTCATATTGTGTAAATTCTCAGGTAAACAATAACCGCGGTAAATAAGTAATTTTTCTTCATATCTCCCTCCTCTTAAACTACATCCAGGCAAGAGATAGGGAAAAAATTTAGAGGATAAGGCAGAGGAGGAACCAGACTATATTCAAGAAACACAAAATTATACTATGGAGGGATCCATTATTCATCTCAGATACATTTTTCATTTAAGAGTGGGCTGGATATGAGCAATGATGAATGCATCGCCCAGGATGCAATTTGTATGTAAAATAACAGAAGATTACAGAATATGTTTTAAGTGCAAATGCAGTTTGTTGCCATTTAAGTAGAAAATACATTCCTACAAAAAGGAATAAGACCTGAGCCCTGTGATGCTGCCTCATAAAATCATTTAGCCTAAAGCTAGGCCCCTCGCCAGCCCTTATAAAAGGGTCACAATGAGAGGCTCAAGTGATGAATGAGCCGACTGGAGTAGATTTTCATTCATATAATATACACTACCTCTTGGCAGGCCATTTGAAAACGTGGGATAAGTAAACTGAATAACTAAGGCTAATTTAACTTACAGCTCAGTCGCACATTTCCTTCCATCCATCTGCAGCGAACATACAGAGAGCACAGACTGCACACTGTTAGATACATGTCGACACACAAGTGCACACAAACATACTACAGTGTTTCGCTGCCTGCCAGGCATCCACATGTTCCTCTCAGGACTTGCTCTCTCCTCATCAGCTCCACTCGGTGCACACCGTTTCAATTCAGTGCCTCTCAAAGACTCACAAAGAGTCTTCCCCCTCCATTCACAGTACAAAGATTGAATACAGCCTCGTAACACAAGACATGCCCACCACAGAGCATGTAATACAACTCATTACCGGGCACGCAGGGTGCAGGGGGCTGTGATGGGAGAGACAAGCACAACGGGGAGAGGAACAGGGGGCCCGTGCGCCAACATCTCCATCTTTCCTCACAGCTAACAGAGCTCTAAAACCAGCCTTAATAACTAAAGCAACCCCATTGATTTTTGGAGGTTCTCTGAAATAAATCTTACAACAGTGATGGGGAAAACAAGAAATACTTTTAACACTTTCAGGTGAGAGTGCCACAAAGCCTGCAGGCCCCACCGACGTCGCTCGCTACATGACGGATGGCATTCAGAGGTTAATTCAGGTCGGAATTGCAACTTCCCCTCCTGCCTCCCCTGAATTGTGGTTGACCCACAAGCAAACTGTGTCCAAACAGAAAGAGGCAGGGGGACAGTGTATCTGGGTCAGTCAAATTGATCTCATCTCTTCACTGCATGGCTCTGGGGTCAGGTTTTGTATGCTGACACGAGGGCACTGGGTTTGGTTCAGGGCACGTGGAGGCAGAGCGGGGAAGCTGTATTTGTAACGTAGGGAAGAAGGAGGAGGACGGTGAATCGGCTAATCCGCCACTGCACGCGGCCTCATGAACCTTCCTTAACCTCAGGGCAATCGCATGACCTGAGGCAACGCATTACCCACATTAAAAAGACATGAACTTCAGAGCATTGGAGTTTCAAGCACGCAATCAATGGGGCCACAGGTGCAAACATTTTCTGCATTGCCAGTGGAATGTCCTTTTTTCCCCCCTTTTTTTTTTTTACTCCTCCCAGGATTACAGTCGAACCTGTTGTTTTTTTTGTTGTTTTTTTTTTGCACTGTGCACTTCATGTTAATGTCAGCAATAATAAAGACCTGCAGCAAAGGAAACAATAAAAAAAACGAGTTCAAGCTGGAGACAGCTTTTGGAGGTGCGTTGGAAATGGCGCGGGGAGTCAGGAGAGAGTGCAGGATGTGAGGAGTCTGTCAACTTCTCCCCCGTCTGCTCCTGTGTTCGCTCGCCTCAGACTGAGGGGAGCAAATGGGCCTAATTCACACTGGCTGTGTGTGAGTATCTCTGCTGTCTAGCAGCGTGAGTGGGAATTAGATCTATGGTTTGTAGCCTTCATCCCTTCCCAGACAGACTTGTTCCGGCTCAGAGGCGCTGCCTAATCCGCACCTCTCTCCCGCTTGCACTCCCGGAAAATGACTTCACACAGCTGCCTCAAACGCCCAACGCAGCAATTCTCGTCTGACTGAACTCCCCCCGTACTCAAAAAAAAAAAAAAATGCCTCAGCAGACCTCCCATAGCTCATTTAACATACCAATTTCTCCCCAAAGCCCACCCTACCCCCACCAAAGAGATGAAAACAACAAGGAAAACAACTACAGCCTCACTTGATAATTTAAGGGCCCTTTTCTGCGGAGAGTTGTCAAAATCAGCAGTACAGTGGGGGGAATTCAAAGAGAGAGGAAGTACCCTGGTGGAGCAGCAGAGAATAGTTGGTTTTAGTCCAACTATTACAAACCAGGTAGGACATTCATGAGGCTGCACAGGCATCTACGTCACCCATGGGGTGTCATCCGGCCCCTCACCTCTTCCATGCTCCTCTCTCCCTGCGTCCATCCCACCAACAGGATGAGAAGTGATTTAAAGTCAATCAAAGATTAACTTTCAATCCAAATGAGCTTCAATCATCAAAGAATTACAACATCAGCGATTCTCTGTATTTTTTTCCTCCACCCCCCGCCCGCCTAGTTGCACATGGCCAGCGCTCGACCAAAGAGAACCAAAGAAACAAACCAACGCTTCAAAGACGACACAGCTAGCTTACCGCTACCTGACTGGTACTGTAACTCTGACAGCATCGAAGATGTTGGGTTTGTTTTCTTTGTCAGAGATCTTTTATTGACTTGTTTGGGATGAGGATTTACTCGTGTGTGTGTGTGGTGGTGGGGGGGTGAACAGAACTGATAACATTACCAGAGATCCTTTATCAATTTGTTTGGGATTTACTCTGGAAAGATTTTACTTGGGACAGAACTGTGCAACAAAAATAAATTTCTATCTTTTGTTTGTTGTTTTTGTTGTTGCACTTGCCTATACCTGCAATAGGCCACCAAGATAAAGTCAAGCTCTTGTTGTAAAATACACTTGACTTTTTAAGGAAGGAATTTAAAAATCTGGGCATAAAACCAATGATCTGTTGATCTGTTGATACTCAGATGTCGATGTCAGCGCTGAGAAAAATCTTTAAATCAAAAAGTTGTGACCTTAAAATCGTCAAATCAGATGGTGGATTTGGAGACACCCCTAATGTCAAGTAAGTCACAGAGGACTCTGGGAACACAAAGCCAAGTGAGTTCTCACATTAAAACCCAGGTCTTGGCCAGGTGGTTTCTTCTAAATGTTGTCAAGGACACAATCATAGCAGAGCAGGCTGCAAAGAGGGCCGCTCCCAGGCACAGTGGCTTATTTGGGTCATGCAGGGCAACTCCGGATAATGGCGGGACCACTCAGACAAACACTCCAGCCTCGAGGACAGGAAACCAGGAGAGGTCCCTTCTTATAAACCAAAGCCTACCTAATGGCTTTCATCTGCTTCATGAATACCCGACACGTACCACACTGTGCCATGAAGCCTCGCATTTCTTCACCTGCCTTTATCCTTTCTCAGCGACACTAAAGTGATTTACAGATCGTCAAGTGCCATTTTTGGATCTCCGGGGAGTGAATTGAGTGTGGAAAGTGTTAAGATGGAAAAATTAGCAAACAGTGCTCTTCTGTGTGCTCAAATCGACGCATGTATAAGCAGTCGGGAAACGCAGTGTAGTTTTCAAGAACTCCTGAGGCAGCAGTGAGAAACAAGTGATATTACAAGAAAAGGAGAATGATTAAGGCCTAATATGGCATAGTAGAGAGGGGAGAGAGAGGTGATTTATCCCTTCACGGCCTTTTGACACTAAATTAAACTGTTGAGTCCATTCCCCCGTGCCAGCTAGTTATCTTTCCGGGCTAATTTAACACTATAATTTACATTCCATATAAAATACATCCTGATGTGGTGCTGTCAAGACCGTACATCATTTGCAGAGAGTGCTCCAGTTTCAGTGAAAAGGACAGAATTAGATCATATTCATGATGCAATTAAACACTTCAGTGGGAATCGATGTAAAACCGATGAGCCCTGAAAACAATGCATATGGCTGAGAACATTAGAACACATTACCTTCCCTTGGATCCCTCGCTCCACAGACGCAATTTAAAAATCCTCCACCACTCCACTCCGCGTCTCTCCAGATTCATAACACACAGCGATAATAAATGAATTTTTCACAAAATTATTCAACTACTAAATTGCCCATGGTAACTGAGTATCAGATGAAAGTGATGTGAATTATTAAGTAGGGAAACTGTTTGTTCTCACCATGGGTGTAATAATCAGCCAAATGAGGAGAAGAAGGGGCTCAAGAGGGGCAGGTTACAGTAAAGGGAGATCTCATAATAAACATCAGTGTTGAAAACTGTCTGCTGCCTGGGCCTCCAGCTGGGTTGATGGTATCGACCAAGTTCCCCAGGGCGGTAGTGTGGGTTTTCTTATGGATACAGAGAGGAGGACATTACGAGGCATTGCTGCGCATTCTCATGTAAAAACTGGCAACAGGCCCTCTGGAGCTGGCAAACCACTGCAACAGCCAGCCAGTGTTACACCATCTCACCGCAGTTTACATAATCAGGCAGACAGCGCAGCGGACCACACACTCACACCGCTCCACTCCAGATCACTTCAACTACCTGTCACGCTCCTCCCCACAGAGCCACAGATGAACAAGAAACTCTAAACACAAACTTTTCCAGCCTAATTTAAAAGTCTTATGTTTTCGTTAATCGCCGTTTGCCTTTTTCGATTCTTCTCAGCAAACGCGTTGTCACTGTCCAACCAAACGTGTTGATAGTAAGGAAGCAGACAAATTTAATGAAATTCAGAATTTAAGAGCCATGGGGGGGGGCAGAGGTGCAGCAATTTGTTACCATTTCTGACAGGATGAGTTGGCCTCTCCAACTGAAACAGTAATTATGCTTAATGGTCCTTTAATCTGTCCATCACGCAGGAGGTGAGCAGCCGGGTCAGCCTAAAGTGCTCCGGGCGTCCCGCAGTGGGTCAGGGTACAGTCAGAAGGGTAAAGTGCTCCACGAGGAGTGCTGGGAACGCTCGCTTCGGCACACAACATCAGCAGGCTGCAGGGCACAGCACCCCCCCCACCACCCCGCAAAAAAACCCCAATAAAACAAAGTCAACACATCACACAACTACTGACTGTCTCCTGCATAAAAATGCTGACTAAGTATGAAGTAAGCAAAAGAGTAAAGAGGACTGTGGCGGCTGACAAATTTGAAATCTTCATCAGCCTGGGTTCGATGGTTGTATTTAAGGCTCAATCCCCCTCCCTTGGCCCGACCCCTAGAGTTAGGGCTTGAACTCATCAGTGGCTGATGATGGCACATATGTAACACATGAAAAGAGGTTTTCACAAGGAATGTTAAGACATAAATATAAATATACATGTACTATATACTGTAATAAAGCCTGCTGCTTGCTAGCTTTACCAACTATGATAGAACCAATCAGTGTCAAATCTGACCAAGTTTGCAGGACAGAACAAGAGAGATTAATCTATTCACAATAGCCAGGAAACATGTTTTATATTGGTTATTTCAGTGCAGTCTTGCTGGATTATATCTCAAGGAAGATATAAATAAACTGTTATGTTACTGTCACCCACAAATCCTCATTTATAAGGAGTTCTATTGACATTGTGAATTAAATAAAGATTTTAAACATTTTGCACAATTATTTGCAGATATATGAACTTTTTTCCCCTACAGCAGGAGCCATGTTTCATGTTACCACTCTTCTACCACTCTGTTTGGAGTCTGCATCTGAAAACACTGTTTGGAGGGCCATTTGGGGGGCTACATCACCACTACCCCTCGATCCCCAAACGAAACGGGACACCCTACCCTACGCGACCACCCGCAAAAAAACGGAGGGGTAGGGCCAAGTGGGGGAATTGGGATTGGCTCAAACTCTACTGTGATGAGAATTCTGAACTTTCCTGTCCAGCTGGTGCCCTGGCTCTCCGCCATCACCATTACTCTCTAAGTGACTTTCACAGAATCACAACTGATGAGAGCAGGGTTACAGTTGAGCTTTTTCCAGTTCACATTAGAAATCCCAGGTCCTGTCCCGCACATACCTCCACAGTCACGCATGTCTGAGCGCCCCTATATACACAGACAAAGCCCGGGACGGGGACAGCATTCCAAGCAGAGAGATGGCACTAGGTCTATCCCAATAGTAATAGCACAGACATACCAAAACAAGGGTGAACAAATAGCACCTTTGTACCCAGAGTGATTTGTACCCGGCTCAGGCGCCTGACTATCTCACAGCCTGGCAGATAGAGCTCCTAGTCCAAGCTATGCATCTGCACTTGTGCGGTGTTTGTTATCTTGGACAAGCATTCTGCCTCACCGTTTCAGTGGCCAAATAGAGAGAGGGGTGGGGGGGGGAGAGAAACGAATCACTCCTAAACCTACTCCTGTTGTTCCCTCAGCTGTCAACACTTCTCACAGACTTCACCCCCGCCTAGCCGCGTCGATACAGAGAAGTGACTGCCGTTTGCTTTATGATTGCCTTGTTTTATTCTCTGAGCCAGGCTTTTTCTCAGCCCTCGCAGCTCTAATCAGACCGCCTTGGCCTGGACAACAGAGCCATTGTCTCTTTAAGTGAAAGAGGCAGTGGATCAGTGAATCCCTTTCCATTTTCCCGCTTTATTAGCCCAGCGGCACACTACTGTTTATACTAGTGGGCATTCTGTGTTTGCGGAGAACAATTACAGTGTGACAAATGATCCGTCAATGCCATCTATCAGGCCAGAGCTGACAGGAATCCTATAGACAGGGCAGCCATTCGTCCCCCCGCTCACCATCTCTGGGGTCCCATGCTTTAGTATCCATGACAACGTGCAAGCCACTTGCCACGCTTGCCACTTCATAGTGAGAGATGAGCGCCCGTGAGTGGCTTTGAAAATTAGCCTTTGACACCCCCGTGTTCCACCGCGCTCCTACCCTCCTAGCCCACAGTCAAGCCTCTTTGGGGGGGGGGGGCTCCTCCGAACAGCCCCAACCCTTTCTTCCACATTCAGGCTCACACAAACACAAAGGCAGACACACAGCTACCATAAACATACCTCTCTGGGGGTCTTACGGTGTCAATTTTATTGTGCCTGAGCTATACGATTCTCAACATTAACCTCACAGCTACATTACCTACTCAGCAATGGAAAAAGAGGGAGACGCTCCAACATGGCCGACCTCCATAAAATAGGGTGAAAATAAAAACGAGTGAAATAAAAAAAGGTTGACAAGTGCCTGAATGCACATGAGCTGCCAGCACATTATCAGACAGAGCCAACTGTCTGATCCCTCCTCCTCACATTTCATGAATGAATGCTGAAAAGTATTTGATTTTTTTTTAGCCAAGTAATAATTGTAGTTTTGCTATGCCTCAACTTTTGGAAAGTTGGGTGTAGTGAGAAGTGATTGAAATGTATGTGCAGTATTAATCAGACTGAAATATTGCCAGGAATATCAGGAGGTCAACGCTGGAAGCATGCATAAAATCACAAGTAAAGTGTGAGAGATGTTGTGGGCGAAGCTATGATTCCCATTTGACTTCCAGACACACCTCTTCGGGGTTGTATTTATGCCATAAACTACACTTGGCAGCCGAGGATCACATTACTACCATGAAAGAAACAAACAAAGCTGTGCAAACGTGCTGCACTGTCAGAAGCAACGGTTTTACAGCTTGTGATTAATCATATTTGGAGACACATTAAAGGGATAGGAGGAAACTGGCTCCAGCACTAGGAGGTAAGGGTGTCAACTGATATAACCCACCACTGACATCAAGCAGAGCCAGCTAGCTCATTGATGTGGCAGCGTCTCATTTTCACCAGTTTGGAAGCAGACAGTTTTGCAGCGCCTTGCGGTTCTTAATTATCTTCCGACTTTGTCTAATTCAATCAACACGAGTCAGATCTGGCTGCGAAATGGCACTCACATCCCCTCAAGCTCAGCAAGTCAAAAAACACTGAATAAGTGGAACAGTCAAACTGACAAAATGGCAGAGCACATGAGAAATAACTGCTATTTTATCTCCTGGGCTGAGACCTCATCCACAGCGGAGGGGATCGGAGAGGGGGTGCTGAGAGAGCAGCCAATCAGCTTTTTGTTTTAAGTTACACAGCTGCGTTCAGGTTGGGGGGGACACAGGAGTGGAGTGCTTTGATGACGCTGCAGCTGTGAGGTCACCCACTGTTAGCCGAGGCTCTTTAGGTCCCCTGCTCGGATCCTGTTAACACAACGGCATCTAACTACTGTGTCAGGATGGACCGCCGTGATGTCGCACAACTTCCTCACAACTGTGCATTTTGTGCCAGCAAATGTGGGGGCGCACACACACAGAGAATTTAAAGGTCATTAGGGATTAAATTGTTTGCCAATTTGCAGTCTAAAAAGTGAGTGGCATAATGAGAGGAGGAGGGACGGCTGAGCCCATCCCACCAAAATCCTTTTCCGCACCACCACCGCCGCTATTCCCACCCATTCACCTCCTATCTAATTCCGAGGGCCACAGCATTATTAGATTTTGACATTATTAGCCGGAATAGCGGAGAGGCCCTGCTGTCATTATAAAGCCTTTACTTTCGCGCTGACTGCCAAATCTGTTTTGCACTAGCTTCAGACTGCCAAACCCCAACAATGGCAGATTAGTGAAGCCCTTCTCCTGTTGCAGCAGAGGTTAATATAAAGTGACAGGGCTAAGTCCGCTCCGATTAAGAATGCTGAGAGATATTACGGCAGTTTGTTACATCAGATCGTTATTGGATTAAACAGCATGCACAACAATGAAAGTTTAATTTTAATTTTCAGCAGGAATATAAAACAGGCCCTGAGAGTGCTCCTGTCAGAACAAAGGCAGTATTACAATACTTTCTTGTTTTTGCTTCCCCTTTGCCATTATTGGAGTGGCAGACATGAGGAAAAAAAGAAATATGATGGTAAGTGAGGATGTCATCCTTTAGATTTTTTTTCCTCCCTTAGGTTAATACATTATTTATAAACAAAATTCAAGCGCACCTTACAAACCAGGATTTGGTAACCTAAAAGACAAGAAGATACAGAAGGTATTAGAGGTCCAACGGATCATAAAACTCATGGTTCGGATCACGAGTCACTGATCAAAAAACAAAACAAGGGTTGGGGTTAAATTAATTTAAAAATGCGCTACTTTGTGCTCTCTCTGTAGTCACCACCATAGATGTATTATATGTATTATAATCTAATTTATTATTTATTTTATCTACTTATTTTATTAAATAAGTTTTGTAATATCAGCTCTTAACACCCACTCTGTAGTCTCACTGAACGTCCCACCCACAGCTCTATCTGATTGGTTACACTTCACAAGTAATAGCCTATCAATACTGAAAGCTACTGTGCTTGCTGTGAAGCAGCAGAAGTAGCAATGAATATCACAATCTAACGATCTACTTCTATGATGACAAGCGTGTCTGGTTTCCCAGTTACACCACTGAAAATGCCCGAAGTCAGAGCCAAAGGGATTTCACTCAACGGGGGCGAAAGTGACGGCTTTTAAATAAGAGTAAAACACAGCACGCGACTGTCTTTGTGATCTTTTCACTGCCGCTCTGCATCGAGATTTAGTCAATTATTACTTTAAAAAGTGGACGTAAAAACTGTATTTCACACTGGCAAGTCGTGGATAAACGACGTTACGTTATGCCCCTAGTAGGCATCAAAAACAGAGTGATGTAATGTTTATTGGTTTGGTCATCAACCACAGTGATGAGAGAGAGAGAGAGCCCAGTTGGCCAGTGCATTGTTAGCTCTGCAAGAGGTCATTGCACCTGACCAATAAGCTGTTATTAATCCTTACAGAGCCATCCATTAGCCCGTCCAATTTTTATGGCCCTCTCCTTTATTAGATGAGCTATCAGCTGTCCGAATTTGGCAGAAATATGGACTTCCTCATCCGGGCTCCGACACTCCCATGTTCCCAGAAGGTGTTCGTGTTGCTGGGCCAGGTAGAGTGAACCTGAAGTCCAGCCAAGGGAGCAGGGATGGTGGGGAGGGAGCTGAATCTGTCAGTCTCCTGGGGTATTCCCCACTGTCCCGTTACTGCCAATAAATCTCAGTGCTTTACGATTAGGTACATAAAATGAGTCATAGATCTGGACGGTAAATAAGAGCTTGTCAGTGGGGGCTGACGCCAGGCCCAGCTCCTCCTCCACCTCCTCCTCTGCCAGATAGTCCCTCTGTACCCCGGCCATCAGACTGCTGCTATTGAGCTGGGGCTAAAAAGGCTCCAATAAATAAGCCTGATATTTCCCTCAGGACGTCTACGATGCCACCCTGAAGCACGCTTGCATACACTGAACAAACAAAAACATCCGGCATCAGAAACAGGACTGTCTGGATACTAATAATGTTTTATTTCTTGTTTTTCAAATCATCTTTCAAAATTCAAATTCAAAAAAATGGTACTCTGTGATTCTAATTGCTCCTCTCAGATAGGAAAGCCAGGAAGTCAATGGATCAATCCATTTCAACTATATTCAAACTATATGCTGGGCTCCAAGACACTGATGTCTTTTAATGGACCTTCAATCCATACTTGCAATTAAGCATGCAAAATCTCCCATTAAGTAACTCCACTTTACAGTGTATTTACTCTGGTGCTGTTTGGGTGTTTTTCAGAACGCGAGGCTGAGAGAGCAGTGGCGAGATGACCTGAGGGAGGAGCGATGGTCTCCAAATGAACTAACACAATAATGGACACTTCCTCTGCAGCGCCAGCTAATCATTGTTGCCGATTCGTTTACACTGGTCCAAAATGACTCCCTGAATGACCGCCTTCGCATATTAAACAGACAAACAGACAATGGGGACGCACTGTTGGAGGACATGAGAGCGGCTAAACACCAGCAGTGTCGCGATTGGTCTGGGGAACAGTAGACTCATAATGCTGTATGTACAAATGGGAATCCAGCTGCTGATTGATAGCATATTAAACAGGACCGCGTTACTGCCTATCCACTGCACAATTTGACAAGGCACCTGCAAAACTGTTTTTCAACATACATCAGCGCCTATTCAGCATAAACTGCATATAAAGTGCAGTGCATCTTACTGTAACCAGAAAAAAAGGAGGCTATCAGGAGGAAGAGGTCTGGAGAGGAAAGCAGAGAAAGGCTACAGGCATGCAATCAGCTAAGAATTCAAAATCTCCCCCAGTTCATACCGTTCTATAATCAAGAGAGAAAAGAAGGGAAACAACGCCATTGGCACAGCAGCAACGAGATTCAAAACATTTTCATTAGTGAGCAAAAAATAAAGTACTCCTTAGTGAAAGCATTGCTTCATTTTGCACACGCCTGACACTAAAGGAGGAAGATTAAATGGAGGACAGGGGTTTTTATGTCAAGTCGGAACTCTGCAGAAGCCTTTCTTACCAGTTACACCATCTGATTTATATTGTTGTTTCTGCAAAGTGTTTAATCCGGCGTCAGTCAGAAAACCGGAGCACCGAAATATGGAGCAAAAGTAAAGAGAAAAATAATATGTAATTTAACTCAATGATTAAAGACTGTTTTTCACAAATACTGTACTCTCAATATAACATATAATCTGTCAATGTGTTTCCATAGAAGTAAAGGTCCACTTAAACAGAAGACACAAGGAAACTTAATTACACTGGTATTAAGAAATATTACATCAACATATAATTATGTCTATGGGTCAATATGCTATTCTGCCTGTATGCCATGATGCCACAGGGCCAGAATGTCATTATGTCATTCCAGTGTCATTTGTCAATATGCCAATGTGTCATTCAATGTCATTTTGTCATATAGGGCTGCAACTAATGATTATTTTCATTATCAATGAATCTGCCGATTATTTTTTCATGATTAAACCAAAAGTGACGTCTTCAAATTGCTTCTTTTGTCCAACCAACAGTCCAAAACCCCAAAAAACTCTTCATTTACTATCATGAATGACAAAGAAAAGCAGCAAATCCTGACATTTAGCAAGCTGGAACCAGAAAATGTTTGACATTTTTCCTTGTAAAATCGATTAATCAACTAATCATTGCAGGTCAATATGCCAATTTTGGAAACAGGTTAATATTTCCCCCTTTTTAAAAAAAATGTTGCTATGATTTTAGCATCTCATGTTATATGTATATGTTATATATTCATGTGATACTCTGACGAATTCTTTAAGTATACATGTATACATACAGAATGTACAGTATCTCTAGGACAAAGTATCACATACAAACCAATCACAAACCTCGGTGGAGGCCATGTACACATATATATTCACTTGTCTGCTGTGTCATACGAGTCTAACCGTGTCCTCGTTCCACCAACTAAGATCTGTGTTTATGTACTATTATTTGAATATGATTCTTCTGACTACAGTCAAATGTTTAATATTCTCTCCTGTTGTATTGATCTACATCATCTGCTCTCTTTCATCTTTCGTGTGTGTGAAGTGCTCTGGAATTTGTTTTGAAATAAAGCTACACACATACAGTTTTATACGATTAAAAGTTAGTTATTATTAGGGATCCATGCAACTGTTTTGTTTTGCATCATCATCATCTTTCTGCTCATTCATCGACCTTCTCAAAGTGTCTGGACCTTGACCACTATAGGACCCACAACATCCAATCTTTGTAGACAGGTTACATTTTTTACCAACACTCAGAAAATGGTAAAAATGATACCAAATGACCAAATATAACGTGATTTCTACATTTTGGCCTATAACTTCTAAACTGCTTGGCATGCAAATGTTTGATTAGTCTAGTTAGTTACAGAATAAAATTATTTGGCACATAGTGACCATAATTGTATAGATTTTTATTTTCTGAAAAATGTTTATCTCCTAAACAATTGACAAAACCATCTCCAAATTTCCATGCATCATATTTATGCTCCACTGACTCAGCATTATTGAAAGAGTTCTATGACTTCCTATCACCTGACTATTCTCAGCCAATCCATTTGATGAAATCACTTTTCTCCTGAATGTAAAGTCAGAAAAGTATTCCTACAGCTTGACCCCACACATCGTCTTGAGGACCAATCTCATTTGGTTACATTTCAAATGTAGAATTAATATTTCACACTAATACGTAAAGGCATAATTTAACAACACTTGGCCAATATATGGCACAATAATAGGCCTCTAGAACTGCTCCACAGTTTTTATGGTGCACCAGTTTCAGCTTTTAGTCGTTATCCCTGTCAAGTTTTATGATGCATTTATTATGCATATTATTATGTCAGCTCTATGCCATGGTAGCAGAAAAAAATGTGAAAATAGAGGTTGAGTTTGGACTCTCAACTAGGGCCTGCCAGAAACGATTATTTTCATTATCAATTCATCTTCATCATCAGTTAATTTCACGAGAACTCGGTTATATGTCAACAACAACAAAAAAAAAAAAAAAGTGAAAAAAAATCCTCATCACAATATCCCAGAGCCAACCAACAGTCCAAAACCCCAAGATTCTTCATTTACTGTCATAAATGACAAAGAAAAGCAGCAAATCCTGACATTTAAGAAGCTCAAACCAGAAAATGTTTGACATTTTTTTGCTTTAAAATTGGCAGAAACAATTGATCGATTATCAAAATAGTTGGCAACTAGTTTTCTTTCGATTGACTAAACGATTAAGTGTCTAATTTTGGCAGCTCTACTGTCACCTGGGTAGATTTAATATTTGTTAAACATGATATTATTTAGAATTAGAAGGACAAAACAATATGGTCAGTTTTCTGTTTGGGTCATTAAAGCTTCAGTCTATGTCACAGACACAGCATGTGGATGTCTGGAATATTATCTAAAAGATTTTAGGGGTTGTGGGCGACATAAAAATAGCTTTTTATCTTTAAGTTAGCATGGTGTAAGTGATATTCCTATATAGTCATATATTTGCTTTTAATTATGCTTATATTATTATGTTGTCATATTATTAATTCATCTTTTGGACTTGGATATATTGATTTAACCCCATCAGGACAGAGCATTATTGATTTTACACCACATTGCACCATTTGACCTTGTTTACAGAAACATCTCACCGTATAAAAAAGGACACAGAGTGGACAAGTCTATTTTTTCATACATATGTTTTGCGTACATTTATGTGAAGATCTTCTGCACAGCGGTACCCATAAACACCATGTCACTTGTTAGAGTGGTCTTCCATATTGTGCCATACGTATTTATATTTCACTTCATTTCATTTAAGTTCTTCATTCTGATCTTTACATACTGAAGGATCCGTGGAGTGAGCACACAATGAATATGTTTTGGGGGGTTGGGTGTTTCAAGAACCAGGTGTGCATAAATGAGGAGCACTCTGAAGGAGGATTATCTCCTCATAATTCTGCCTACGTATCGAGTCATAACTAGACGTCGTCAGCAGTTGCGGAGAGGTTCTGAACATTAAGTTTATGGGCTCCTCATTATTTAACATGTTAGGGTCTCCCCACAGCCCACTGAAATTTTGATGGCGGTATTACAGCTAGTTTGTTGCCTCCTCACTCCTACTCACTACTTATGCAGATGCAAATGGGTAAGAGAAGTCTCTCTGGACAGACCCACACTCGCACAGGAAAAGACATTAGACTAATCTACCTTTCTGCTCTGATGTGAATAAATATTCAAGAGTGATCTTCCAAAGGGCATGATCAGAGAGCGCTGGATTTGCTGCTGCAGCCTTTGGTGGTGGTGTTGTTGCAGACATGCATGATGAGGCCGGACCCCTGCCTGGACAGGCCAGGGACTGCAGTGGTGCAGTGGTCTGAGCTAGCCATTTCCTGCCCCTACATCTGCATACAGTAAAAAACAAACATTCCTGTAAATAAAGACGGCTGTCCAGCAACTGTCTTCCCAGCGACAATGGTATTGACCGTAGTCAGATGCTCCGCTGATTAAAAATTGATCCATTTTGAAAAATCTAATCAACTGAATAGGATTCTTTCATACGTGGGGTGGGGTTGGCTCTGTTAGCTGGGGGTGGAGGGTGGGTGGGGGGGTGTGAGCAGCTGCTGACACAGAGAGGCAGACCTGTTATTAACCCCTGCACCTCCATGCAGCCCCCTGCACCCTGCTCCCCAGTTCACATCCCCCTGCGCCCCGGGACCAGACATGGCCCAGACGGTCTGAATTATTCAGCAGTCTGAGAGAGGCTCCGGCCACTTGGCCTATTAATGCCTGCCTGTAGAGGCTAGTGGCTCTAATGGCCAGTCTAGAGGAGCCTCAGTTCCCAGTGGACAGGAGGAGGGCTGCTAACGCTGGGCTGCAGGGGATGCGAGAGCAAATTCATCAGGGGCTGAGGTCGTGGCAGGTTAATGATGCCGCACGTCTAGACGGACGCTGGACTCACACCCTGCCCAAAAGGCAGTGGGGGATGGCGTTGGGATGCAATAATATTTTTATCTCTGAAGGAGCCCTGCAATATTACATCTTAGGGCTTATCTATGAAAGAGCAGCATTGTTGACTTTGACCATGATACACAATTGACCTGCGGTGGGGGGGGGGGGGGGGGGGGGGGGGG
>JBBPCS010000386.1:5993177-6005263 GCA_037974645.1 Hollardia meadi | reverse complement strand
CACACACACACACACACACACACACACACACACACACACACACACACACACACACACACACACACACACACAGTAAGTTTGCTGATCATCGGCTCGTTATCATAGTGTCACAGTAAATCCAGATAATGAGTGAGCCAGGTGATGATTAGTATTGGATCTAATTAGAGTGTCGTTGTCAAACGCTGCAGTCCCCCAAGAAAGCAAAGAAGAGAGCAGAGGGAGCCAGCTCCAACGTGTTCTCCATGTTTGAACAGGCCCAGATCCAGGAGTTCAAAGAAGTCAGTGCTCTGCCAAATGTTTTGTTTCACGCTGAATTTCAGCAGCTCGTTCTGTGGCGAATGCTTACTGTGCTAACTTCTGCAGGCTTTTACTATCATGGACCAAAACAGAGATGGTTTCATCGACAAGAATGACCTGAGAGACACTTTTGCGGCGTTAGGTAAGACCACCTGTGTGTCTGTTTGTGGGTCTCTTTCGTGTTGTGAAGGTTCCACATTGCCACTATAGAGGTGAAGCAACTGGTCGATGGACAGAAAACGCGGCGGTTCCAGTTTCAAACATGAGAATTTGCTGCTTTTATCATCTTATGTACAGTAACATAAACTGAATATCTTCTGACAAGCAAACTGAGGATGTTGCTTTAGGTTTCTGGGGCAATGTGACCAAATGATCCACCAATGAATCTAGAAATCAATAAAGACAGTGGTTAGCTGCAGCTCTAAACCCTGTGCCACCTTATCTGCCATCCTTGCCTAGGCCGTTTAAATGTCAAGCAAGAAGAGATTGATGAGATGCTGAAGGAGGCACCGGGGCCGATTAATTTCACAGTCTTCCTCACCATGTTCGGGGAGAAACTAAAAGGTGAGGGGAGGTGTTGTTTTTTTTTTTTAATCACTTTTGTAGATCATTCAATAACTATCAGGAGCATGGCAGTTCTTGTGGACAAAGATGTTTTAATTCTTCATCGACTCAGAGATGTTCATCTTTAGGTGCTGACCCGGAGGAGACCATCCTGAACGCTTTCAAAGTCTTTGATCCTGAGGGGAAAGGATCGTTAAAGAAAGACTTGTGAGTAGCACGATCTGCTGGTGGTAAGGCTGCAGATACTTCTGTATCGCTTGCCAGGCGGCAGCAGGGTGAACAGGCTGTGGCTGGGGTGGCTGACACACCAGGCCAATGGTTGGCCGTCGGTGAGCGTCTGTGGCCCTAGTTTTTGTGGTGTTTGCTGCACTGTTGGCACTAGTCGGCTCTTTTTGGCGGCTTTTCAGCTGATTGAGCACGTTGAATCACCGGCTAAGCCTGTCAGCTAAGCAAATCAAATGAAAGCAAACAAACGATTAAAGTCAAGAGGGCCCACTCAGAATGCTTGTCTCATTTTTTATCGATCCTTCTAATACACAGATATTTTCTCAACAACATGGCCAACTGGATATTACGAAACCATCTTCACTGGTGAGTGAGAGCGGCAGGCGACATGAGTGACGCAAGAGTCGGTCTTTATCGCCGCTAGTTCTTTGACGTCAGTTTGGTGTGTCTCGGGCTTAAAGGGGAATTCCGTTATTTTTTAACCTGGGCCTTATGTTTGCATATTTGGATGTGTAAATGATTTATACTTACCAAACGTTTTGGAATTGGTCCAGTAAATAGTCTCAGCCGATAGCCGCGACACACCGGCAATGGCTGCAACGTAATCCTTAGGGGCAACTCCGACTGTCAAAGTTACGTCCAGTGAAAGGGCTCTTTTTTTTAAACCACTCACAGTCTGAGATTGTTACTGTAAGTGTCTGAAAACATTACAGAAAGGATCCGACAGCGATAGTCCTCATTGTTAGAGTAAAATCCAAAATTCAGACACTTCGAGTAACAATCTCAGACTATGAGAGGCAAGAAAAAACACTTTCAGTAGACGTAACTTTGACAGTCGGAGTTGCCCCTAAGGATTACGTTGCAGCCATTGCAGCCGTGTCGCAGCTATCGGCTGAGACTATTTACTGGACCAATTCCAAGAGCTTTGGTAAGTATGAATCATTTACACATCCAAATATATAAACATAAGGCCCAGGTTTAAAAATACCAGAATTCCCCTTTAAGTATCCTTTGTTGAGGTGCCTGCCTCGAGCCCAAAGGACACTAAAAGACAACACCCACCCCGGCCACAGCCTGTTTCACCCTGCTGCCGTCTGGCAAGAGACACAGAAGTATCTGCTGCTGTACAACCAGACTACAGAGCAGCTTCTTTCCTCAGGCTGTGAGACCTCTCAATTCATCCTCCACACTCATAAATAAATGACATGGAACTTTACATGGAACTGTGTTGTAAAATAACAAATAAATGAAGCTTGATGCCATGAGCGCTGCTTGTCTTTACAGTGTGACAGATATGCTGACGACCCAGGCAGACAGGTTCTCCCCCGAAGAGGTCAGAGCTCCAGTATGACATTGTTGAGGTTCTATTGAATCATTCTTCACTCAAAAACATAATTATTATTTGTTTTTCTGTTTTTACTTCATGCTCATAGATGGAACAGATGTTTGCGGCGTTCCCACCAGATGTGGCAGGAAACCTAGACTACAAGAACCTGGTACACGTCATCACACATGGTGAAGAGAAGGACCAAGAATAGATTCCTGGGATAACCGTCTGGACATTTAAACCAATGGGTCATGATTGTGGCGAGATATGAGCACGATCACACTGACTACAGCAGAAATATAAAGCTAAAAATAACATTTCAGCTTCAGTTTTTCAATGACATAATTGTGCATTATCAGTTTAATTATTACTGTATGTATAGGTATGTCTTATATGTACATGTAATCTCTTAAAAGTTTACATGTATGTGACCCCAGAAAAGGAAGGAATGACATGCTATAAGACATTTTGCTGAAGGAATAAGGGAAAGAAGGGTTGATGTCACTGGCAGCACTGATGTTATTTTCACAACCATGAAATTTTGATGATGTGGGGGAGATTTCCAGTGGTCAGAAGGTTAAACATGCAAGCCAGTAAGGTTGTTAGTTAATCTCAGTGTGAGAAACAACAGCCCCAGGGAGATAGATTCATGTGCAGCTTTACTTGGCATAGTTGCAGCAGAGAAGCTACAGTATTAAATTAGATTTATTTGAGTCCAGTGCTGACTGTGCAGCGGTAAGAAATGTAAAGGTTAGAAATGTGAAAGATATCTGTATGTCCAATCATAAAGGTTCAATTAAAGAATGAGTCTAGTCGACCATGCTGTTTATTTTCTGTTTTCTTATTACTGGTAAACAAAATCTGTGTATAAAGTTAACAGTGAAACTTCATTTAACATTTTATTTATATTTATTAAAGGGAAATGTTTTTCATTTTTTTGTCTGCCAGAATCCATATTAACCTGCCCTCTGATTTTAGATTGATGATTTATTTATCTATTTATTTATTTACTTGGCTTCAGCAAATTACACTTTGGATAAATGAAAGCATATATTAACAAATAATTAAATAAATATGTGAATAAATTCATATTTAAATAAATTGATGTAAGAATAGATACATGAATGAATGAATGAATAAATAAATAAAACCTACATTACACTGAAGTTTGAAAGTACTACTCTACTATAAAAACTAATTACTGCATCATTGTCAATTGTCTCTTGTACTCAAATTATCTGCATAATTACCTGGTAAACATTATTTCAAGTACCGCATTTTTTAAATACTGCCACTATATAATTGTTTAGTACTTATCAATAATTCAGCTACTGAATAATTACCCTGTAATACCTTTAATACTGTCTCTCTTCTCGGCACCAACTCACTGTAAAATACTCAACCGCTTAACTAATGTGATTTTCACTTTAATTTGACATACTGTGTTACTGTAAAACATTGCTCAATGGAACATTAAGTTCAATTGGAATATTATGTTATGATGACAATATTAGGTGCAGTAATGTTATGATATATGTAATTATGGCTAATTACAAATACGTGCAAGTATGATGTATTGTAGGCTATATGACGGGTGGGATTTCCGTCTTGAAAGCGGTGTCTGAAGAAGCTGATGATTGCTGTTTTGTCCCGAGCTCAGCTTTATCTAAATGGGCTAAAGAGTCGTTCCCCTTCCGATACAGTAGGGGGCAGCAGCGGAGCAGCTAACAGCAGCCTCCTTGAAGCAGCTGGCTAGCTGTACAAGGTGCGGCATAGGAAAACAGAGACGGGACACCATCGCTAGCGAACAGCTAGTGCGGTTGACGTTTATTTTTTTGCTGTCCCGGTTTCTTAGCAAAGGCCAAGATTGGATGTAGATGGGGGTTTTTTTAAGTACGATGCCCACGTAGCTTATTAGATTATCAAAAGCGTCAACGAGCAGCTAAACAGAAGCAGGGTCACATACAACATCTTCATCCTCAGCCGTACAAAAAAAAAAAAAAACATCAACGAAGCTAACGTTAGGTAGCTAGTGCCAGGATAGCTAGCGGGCTAGCTTTCGCCAAGACCTAGATTTGACGGAATCGATTTTTTATTAACGCTAACGTTGCAATGGCTGATGTGGACAAGCTCAACATAGACAGTATCATCCAGCGTCTCTTAGAAGGTAAGAGAATGCGGAAATATTACCTGTAAACCAGTGTTATATAAACGTTATGACGCTAACGTCACATAGGCGGCTAGTTTTAGCATATGTTTATCAACAACTTGGAAACTAACTAGCCATATTAGCTCGCTAATGTTAATTTTTCTTTACGGGTAATCGCAGTTTTTACCTAATTTGTGTATGAGTTGATAATGTTAGTTTGCCTACCTGAAGGGTATTTACTGGGTCCAATACACACTGCATTTATCGCACACTAACATTACGCATTCCGGCGCGGTATACATGTATTCGTTTTGCAAAGAGATACTGAACCACTGCCAGCTTAGCTTTAACCGTGTTCAAGTATTGTTTTGTTGACTGTTTGTATATGTTTTCTTGTTGCAGTCAGAGGGGCAAAGCCTGGCAAGAATGTGCAGCTGCAGGAGAATGAGATTCGTGGATTGTGCCTCAAGTCCAGGGAGATCTTCCTCAGTCAACCCATTCTTTTGGAGCTGGAAGCCCCTCTGAAGATTTGTGGTAAGTAAGATTTGTATGTATCTATCAGAAAAGGATCATATATAGAGTCTCCTGAGAAGCATTTGTGGGGATACCCTGGCAAGTTATGGCTCTAAACACAAGTGCATGTAGCTCAGTTTGGTCCTTTCGGTGCACTGATCTGACCCTTGTCCTGCAGGTGACATCCACGGGCAATACTATGACCTGCTGAGGCTGTTTGAGTATGGGGGCTTCCCTCCAGAAAGCAACTACCTGTTTCTGGGCGACTATGTGGACAGGGGGAAGCAGTCTCTGGAGACTATCTGTCTCCTGCTGGCCTACAAAATCAAATATCCAGAGAACTTCTTCCTGCTGAGGGGAAACCACGAGTGTGCTTCAATCAACAGAATATACGGTTTCTATGATGAGTGTGAGTACATAAGCGATGGAATTTCATATCAGTTTCTTTTTTGTGTTATTGTAGTGATGTTTTGAGTACATTTTTTGTTTAATTCTTATTGCTTTTTTTTTTTAGGTAAAAGAAGGTACAACATCAAACTCTGGAAGACCTTCACAGATTGTTTTAACTGCCTCCCTATTGCCGCCATCGTAGATGAGAAGATCTTTTGCTGCCACGGAGGTTGGTTTTTGTTTTTGAATTTGAAGGAAAACCACTATGAGTCTAAAAATGGATGGTTTTCCTTTAATTCCCTTGTGGTGGTTTAATGTGGAACGTCCAAAGTAGTCCGCCTTTGACGTCAGCCACTCTCATTTGTCCTTAAGCAATGCTCTCTGAAGTTTGTTCACTGACGTAAGCCTTGCCTGTGTGCAATGGGTCTCGACCTCAGTATCAGTGCGTTTATTTGTACTTTTACTGCCGTTCTGTTTAGGACTGTCACCTGACCTTCAGTCCATGGAGCAGATCAGGCGCATCATGCGCCCCACTGATGTTCCTGACCAGGGTCTGCTGTGCGATTTGCTCTGGTCTGATCCAGACAAGGATGTTTTGGGCTGGGGGGAGAACGACAGGGGTGTATCTTTTACCTTTGGCTCAGAGGTGGTGGCCAAGTTCCTGCACAAGCATGACCTGGATCTGATCTGTCGTGCCCATCAGGTAATTACAATATCGTCTTTATAAACAAACCGTGTGTGTTTGCGTGACATGGCGGTATGTTGGCAGGACATGCAGATACTCTCGATATAAGGACTGCGTGACATCACAAACTTAGCAGAGAACTGGCACACACATACTGTGTACACTTAACAGTGTTTCTCAATCTTTTTGGCTTGTGACCCCTCAAAGTAAAGCAATGTCTACTTGTGACCCCTGATCACTGGTTGTATATGTTAAAAAAAAATTGTTAATTTGTAATTCACAAGAAAAATTGAAGGACCAGAGGAATATCTGGAAAGAGTACACTTGATTTTGTTTGAAATGTTTTGAAATGTTCTACACACTTTACATTCAACATCATCCAGTTAACATCCATTCAAGGAGTGTTAAAGTGTGCAAACCATTAAACCATCTAAACCATTATTTTATGATCCCACTCGCAGGTTGTTGAGGACGGCTATGAATTTTTCGCAAAGAGGCAGCTTGTCACTTTGTTCTCTGCGCCGAACTATTGTGGGGAGTTTGACAACGCTGGTGCCATGATGAGTGTGGATGAGACCCTCATGTGCTCTTTCCAGGTGAAGTGCCTGTTAAACTACTTTAATTTAACAGGATAAATGCTCATTTGGATAATGAATTACATAAAATTGGGGGGTTGTATTTTAGATGTTTTGTGTTGGCCAACAACGTTGCTTATTACCTGACATGGTGGAGAAGGTAAATATGACAACTCCTGACAGGTTATGTTCCGTGGCAAAGGACTGGCTAGCTAGAGGTATTATGGATTGCAAGTTGTGCATATTCCATTTTCATTTTATATTACATGCTCCGCAGGCTGTTTTTGAACATCCCCAGTGTCAGTTTAACATCATAACTAGCCATATCGGATCTGAAATTTTAATTTAATCTCCTTCTAGTCTTCTATTTTTAATAAATCTTTGATTTGAAAAACTAAACTGCAGGCTAAGTGGAAACACTACAGCAGTATAGGTAATGCTAGATAGATGTCAATGTTTTTGTGTTGCTTCTTGTGATATTTTCAGAATAAAAGAATTAGAGAAAGTAATGAGGTTAAACGTTAACCATTTCCCAAAATACAATGGAAGACTAATAATAATAGATAATAAATAAACTAATAGGTGATTTTGCAACATACTTTTTTAACGTTTAGTTTTGTCTTTTACAGGTTTTAGGGATGAGGTGCTCTTTGTGCAATTTCTATATACCTAATGTATTTAACCTGCTGATACAATGTGTGGGTTAATAATTAATTTTTAAGTTAAATCCTCCTTTTTTTCTCTTCAGAGTAGGCCACATTGCTTGCTGCATTATATTCTTCAAATTGGCTAAATTTTCTTCTGGGGGGCATACCCTCAGATCCCCCAGGTTTCAGTTAATAATGCTCAAATAAAAATAATGAAAAACAACCATCACAAATGTCTAAATGAATTAATTAGGATCTGAAATTGTGCTAGGTAGATATTTGTTCACCTTCAAAAGTCAAGCTTTTTCATTTGATGTGTTTGCCGACCACATTTCCAACTCTGTATATATTCCTTTTGTAGATTTTGAAACCAGCTGAGAAGAAGAAGCCCAACGGCAGCCGTCCCGTGACTCCCCCTCGTAACATGGTCACCAAGCAGGCCAAGAAATGAGCGTGGTGGGAGAGGGGGAAGAGCGTCACTCCTCTATTCTGCTTTCGTCTTCTGCATTTGAAGGATCGATCATCCTTCATGCTGCCAATACTGAAAATATATTCACTCCTACACGATGAAAGCAAAATATTTGGTTGTTTTGTCCACAGGGGTAAATTGATATGTCACCATGAAAACCTCAGGTGTTTTGCACTCATTTTGCAGCTAGTCTTTTGCCACATATGACTGTTCAATCAGGAAAAATGTAACAATACAGCTACTTATGCACAGGAATGCCTTGTTTGAAGCTGTGCACAATTTTTCCAGTTTCTTTCATGTCTTGTTTATTTGTCATCTTTTTCTCACTGTTGATAATGGGTATCAAACACCTGTTTACTTATGTAAACCTTTATTTACAGTTTATTTGCCGTCTGTGTCATCGGATATTGACTTTACACTGCATCATCACATTTTTAAAACAAGTCTTGTGCTAAATTAAACCAATAAGGAAGCACTCTTGTAATGTCTAAAATCTTTCTAATAAACTTTGGCTGTACTTTAGGGGGGGGGGGGGTAATTGGTATCTGAATTTCATTTTTTCCTTAAATGCTGTTCTTTAAAAAAAAACAAAAAAAATCACAATACAATACAATACACAATACAAAATTGTAAATTGCAATGCTTGTTGCCCACGAGTCCCCCTCGTGAACAAAGGGGGCGCCCATCAGTCAACACCCACAAGGGGGAGACAGAATAAAGTACAAAATCCAGGCCAGGGGGAAATGGAGGAAAGAGGTGTGAAATGATGTATAGAAAAAGTGCAATAAGAGAAATGTCATATCATTTTTAGAATTTTTTCAGGAATTGTCGGTTTCCTCGAATTATTTTTACCTACATAGATATTTCTGTTTAGTGTTTATAATATCCGTTTAAAGTGTCCGCAAAAAACGTACCTACGCATACAATGTCTTTTACGCATAGTTCCGTTACTTACAACGTCAGATAAGATTAAAAGCTGACTGAAAGTAATTTGTCCTTATTTGGAAGCGCAGATTGCGTAATGATGTTTGACGTCAGAGCAGTCACAAGACCCTGCGAGCGGAGCGTACGCGAGGCCACAGGGCAGCTCGTTCACGTCTTGTGTTATGTAGCGACTCGGAAGACCGAACTGGCACCATGGCCACGGAGAACCAACACTTACGGCTCCGTTGGAGCGGAAGAGGCGGCCGTTTTCTGTGAATTTCCTTCAGTTTTTACGGCGCAGGAAAAAAGAACCCACCCCCGAGGCTGTACATATTCTATCAGCGGAAGGCATTGTGTGGCGGCGGCTGTTGTCTGGCTAGCTCCGCTCGCACATCTCTAGCCTCGTTAGCAAGGCAACATTGCGTGCTCACATCGACGCTGAGCTAGCGGGGGACTGCTGCTAGCTTGGCCGGTTTGTTCGGTGAGGAGCAGGTGTGTAGGTGATGTT
Organism: Hollardia meadi; assembly: GCA_037974645.1. NCBI lineage: Eukaryota > Metazoa > Chordata > Actinopteri > Tetraodontiformes > Triacanthodidae > Hollardia > Hollardia meadi. The sequence goes on along the minus strand of JBBPCS010000386.1, from coordinate 5,995,990 downwards.
GTCCGTGCTGTCGTACGGTAGACTGGTTGCCAGAGCTGTCATTGGCGGACTTTCTCAGACAGACAGCCGCGACTACAGCCTGGTGACGGCGAGCTGCGGCTTCGGCAAGGATTTCCGCAAAGGTATCCTGAAGAAAGGGATGTGCTATGGGGACGACGCGTGCTTCATCGCCCGGCACAGATCCGCCGATGTTTTGGGTGAGTGTTCTGTTTGCTGTAGGAACATTAACCAAAACCATGCGACATCACCCTGTATAACACTGGCTTTAATGTGAATGTGAGGTGAAAGGTCACCCTCTTATCTGAAGGATGAAATGGCCTATAAAAAGGTTGGATTTTGTCACATTATTATACACTTCAGAAGGCTAATGGAAGTGGAAGACATCACATCAATGCACTTTAATATTTAATATGTATTGATTATCTGCAACACCATGCTGCATCTTCATAAGTAGGCTTGAACCTGAACCCTAGTCCATATTGTATATCAAACAAAAACACAATACCTGCTGTAAAACCCCCTATATTCTAATTTGTTCATTAATAAGACACGCTACTTAACACCTCTGCAGGACTGTGCAGCTTCACCGATCGTCTATGTCTTAATTAAAACACACAAGTAAACAATACAAATCCAGACATCCTTAAACCAAGTCAAGCTATCTTTGGAAGGTTTGATTAGTAGCAAAGTTGTGTGTGTGTGCTTTGAGCAGGCCTGTTTGGTGAGGAGATGCAGAGGGACATCCTTGTATGGTCAGACCCCGGGAGTTAACAAGACTGAAGTTTCCTTTCTAGGAAAATCTTGGACCTGACCAAAAGCTCCTATGGGGATCAGGGGCTCTTATTAACCTGCAAAGAATAGCACATTTCTGTAGAGAAATTTATGAAGTCTTGCAATGAGAAGATTTTATGCATTTGGGGAATCACAAATATTGTATTTTGAAGCCAAGAGCCAAATTTACATTTACAATTATATGTTTAATTATTTGAAACTGGATAGACATTCCCAGGAATAACTGAAAAGGTGACGGGTCAAAATTAAAGGTCGAAGTTTTTTTTCTGTACTGGATGTCCCTTTTGCATCTTGGTGAAAGTGGCCATTGTTTTTCTTTATTGTGCAGCTGGCATTGTTCTTGTTTCTCACAAGATCCTCACTTGTAGAATAAGTCTTGAGGCATGTCAAAAATGACTTATCTGTGTTGTTGAACTTGATTCCAATTATAAATGAATACCTGTGTTTGTTTTTCAGGTGTAGCAGATGGAGTAGGTGGCTGGCGGGACTACGGAGTGGACCCGTCGCAGTTTTCGGGCACGCTGATGAAGACGTGTGAGAGGCTGGTGAAGGAAGGACGCTTCGTCCCCAGCAACCCTGTGGGAGTCCTCACGACCAGCTACTACGAGTTGCTGCAGAACAAAGTGCCGCTGCTGGGTGAGTAAAGCCACCAGAGTCACAGGATCTCAGTGTTCAGAGACTTCCACATGTTCTAAAACAGAACCCAATCAATGCATTATGAAACACTTAAGTCTTTGAGTAAATTAATATTCCTTGTATCTTAACATAGGATGTCTGGCTATCTGCTGCTGCTCTGTATTGTCATCACCCCGTTCATTCTTGTACCATTGATTTGATCCTATTTAGTTCAATGAGTGAAAGAAGGCAGCCGAGGTCTCCTTCTTTTCCGAACCATTTATATTAAACATGTTATCGAAGGACTGCAGACTCCTAGTTTTCCTACTTGGCGCCTCTTATCTTGTTTAAGAGCTCACCAAACAACACATTAAAATCCATGCAATGCACTTTGCTTGACAGTATATTCAACCTATAAGACGTAATGTGCTTGCCAATGAAACGGTGCATTTTCCATGTGGTTTTTTAGAACACTTTGTAGGGCTTGGTTGTTTCTGTCTGTTCAGTTTAGTGATGGCTGGCTGGATGGAGATTTTTGCATCATGAGTCAAAGAACAGCTAGATCCCATTATGAAGTCCTGGGAATGTCCCAAGTCCCGACCTGCCTCAATGTAGCTCACTTCCAGAATCCCTTTCCTCCTTTGCACCGTTTTCCTGACAACAAAAAGCGTGCACAAACATGTAACATCGATGAACAAATGTTTCAGGAGTAGATCTAGGTCTCTGCGTGTGTCAGTACTTTTCCACCGCTTTATCACATGTGCAGCAGGGGAAACAACACGGTATTGTGCTGTTCCTTCACGGCAGAGGGAATGTTCTTGGGGCCGGCAGTGTGCGTAATTGTACTGCTGGAGAGAAAAAACGGAGAGGAAAAGGGAGTGAGTCACAGTGTGTGAGGGGGTTTTGAAGGTTGATCCCAGAGAGCATATTTTGGTGTGCCAGATGAATCACCAGCAGGGTGTGGCCTGCACGCTGTCCGCCTGTTTTCCCCCCCAGCTCATGTTCTCCCCTCACAATGGTGGACCTCTGCTATTGTGGTACATCAAGTTTGTGTATTCAGGCTAGCCTCATTAATCCGTCTCTCAAACACACTTCAGATAAGTATGTATCCATAAATGCAGTTTTTTTTAAAGCTATGTAGCTGCAGAAAGTTTGGAGGGAAATACTTTTTATGATGTTTCCATTAATTTTTTTGGCTGGACCGCAGAGGGCCAGCCCTATGGGTGGCTCTGTGGATGAGTAAGTGATGAAGTTGCGGGATTGGTCAGTCGAGTGTAGGAGTGGCTACGTCATCAGGGCACGTTTCCCTCGCCTTGCGCAGCACCAATTGTGTGTGTCTGAGTTCAGTGTGACTCTGAGCAGCCGGTTGTTTCTGTCCACTCTCTCCTCGCTATACGTCTGTACGT
>JBBPCS010000386.1:5938791-5993077 GCA_037974645.1 Hollardia meadi | reverse complement strand
CGTGATACTAAACTGGGTATTGGTATCAAAGTCAAAATTTTGGTGTCCTGACAACATTACTGTTAAGTATAATGGCGATCCAGCCTTAAACTAGGTTTCACCTAGTCTTGTTGTCTTGTTATGTCACAGTAGGACAACCTCAGGTGTCAATAATTAAATTGATGACAGCTGAGTTCCATTTAGCTTCAAGCTCCTGGTATTGTTCATGTGGTCTCAATGTCGCGTTATCATGGTTGACTGGGACACTTGAACACAACACATCCATTGTTAATGTTATTTGTAACACATGCTTTTCCTACAAAGTTTTTTCATATTAATTTGTTAATTATATTTGTGAAATGATAACTGATAACTTTAATTTGGCAGTTCTGTTTTATAGTAACTTGATGCGGTTGTAGCCTTGAGTGCGCCCATGAGAATATTACCAAACATTGTTCTTATTTGAAAACGGTATTAAATGTGCCGAAGAAATTTAATTTATTGCTGTACCTTTTTAGTTTTGTAACTTCGTTGTTAAATTCACCCAGCTGATGGTGCAGACCATAATTTGCATTTGATTTTTTAGGATATTTCAAACCTTAAAATGTGTTTTCCTTCCGTTTATGTCTGACCTGGACTATACTGACTTGTATCTGTCCAAAGTTTGTCCTCGAAGTGTTTTCACATTCCTCAACTGAAGATGTGCACTTTTTGGTACGTCACAAATACGAAAGCCAATCGCTGTCTAATTTACAAATAATGCTGCTGCCAATGAGCCAGTTCCCAGGCAAACTTCCAGATATTATTGTATGTTTCACAATCAATAACGCTGTGTCAGCCACTGCCAGTTACAAGCTAACAAGCAACATAGACAAAAGATGCTAACTACACTTAGATATCTGCTAGTCTGCGATTTTGGTGCAAATCTGGGTCTGACTGAGGCTAAAACATGTAACATTATGGCTGAATCTCTCCCATGTTTCCTCTAACACTGGCCATCTTGATGCTCGCTGCTCTTTCACCGATCAAGCTAGTGCAAACAGTGGTGGTGGGCGGGGCCAGAGGCCTGTTATTCATAGATCCAGAATTTCTCAATGAGGGAGAAAGAGTAGATGTGCTTCCAGCACCTTTTCAGAGTGTTTTTTTTTTTTCAACATTTCATGTGGGAAAACCATGTTAAATAAATATTAGTTATAGCTGAGTATTTTGTATGTACTTTAAATTGTGTCTGGAGAGGAACTTTAACATTTGCACTGAAATGGAAAAATAAATGTGTGTGTGCGTGTGTCTGTAGGCAGCAGCACAGCGTGCATCGTGGTGTTGGACCGGCAGAGTCACCGGCTGCACACGGCCAACCTGGGAGACTCGGGCTTCCTGGTGGTCCGGGGAGGGGAGGTGGTCCATCGCTCAGACGAGCAGCAGCACTACTTCAACACGCCCTTCCAGCTGTCCATTGCACCCCCTGGGGTCGAAGGGGCCGTCCTCAGTGACAGGTAAGGCGCCCAACAGGCACTTCCCTTGTACACACTTCTGTATCTGTCTGCTGGGGGACAGGACAGCATGTTTGTACAGAGCAGTTAATGGAAGTTATTAGAGAGGAAACCCACACACACCGTGATAATATATCACATGCAGACACAACAAACACGCAAAGAACATTTTGTCATTCTTGTGTCCCTCACTTGCAGCAGTGTTTTGTGAATGTAGCGGCTGTACTGTGTTGAGCGGTGTTGGCCACGTGCTGCTGTGTCTCGTTGCAGCGGCGTGCCAAGCAGCAGCACAGTAGACGTCAGTAGAGTGCAGGGCAGGCGCTGGGTGTTCGCCAAGCTTTCCCTCTCACCCGGGTCAAAGTCTGTGTGGGCTGAGGGGTGAACCGGAGAGGCCACATCCAATCCTGCACCAGCAGGCTCAGCCACCTTTTCACTCAGTCTTCAAGCTGGCAGATTATTCTGAGCTTCTTAAAAAACGTGTCCGAAAAACCCGAGGGAAGAGGGAAGTTTTTTATTTTTTCTAAATTACCTGAGTTTAGTCTCAAATAATCCATTATCAATTTCAGTGGTTGTGGATTTAATGTGATGCTTGAAATGCACTTGTGCATGCGTTTTAGTCATTTAATGGATTTACTCTGAGTGATTTACACTGAGTGCAACGGCAGATTAAGCTTCCAATCCTAGATAGAAGAGTGCAAGGGTCAAAACGAAAGTGCACTAACAATATTCCTTTGACCGCAGAAGACAAGCAAAAGGTTTGTTGAAAAATAAAAGATTTGGAGCATGCTGACGCGATAGGGCAGTGAGAGAGGTGTTTATAACATGCAGCTATGTGGGATCAGCATGGTGATCGGACCTGAACAAAACGTGTTCTCAGAACACGGTGTCGCAGCTACAAGCCCATACATTTTGCCTGAAGATTATCTTCATAATTAGAACTGAAGATAAAACAATTCACAGCTATCATTGTATAATTATCTAAAGTGTTTTGTCCTTGGTGGTGTCTGAGAAAATGTTGTGACTCATGAACTTGTTAATCAATGAATGATGAATCCAAACATGTCAGCCAGTTCCTTTCAGTGTCAGCTTCTCTCTCAGTGCGTCCACTGGAGACGTTTCTCATACTTCTCTTGTCAAACTATGGATGTCCATAATGCATGAGCACATGGCTCCACCTGTCTGGAATGTGTAATATCAGGGACATTAAAATCACAGTGCAGGACAGGCTGTTCCTGGGCGCTCTGGCTCTGTGTTATGATGCAGTCCAGACAGTTTGTAATGAATAACATTCACGACTGGCCAGGGGGTGTGCAGCAGAGTATGGACATCTTCCAAGAAGTGAACTTGACACTGGCAGACTAACTCGGATCCTGCCTTAATGCATTTGTAGTGTCTTAATGGTAGCACCTTTTCATTGGACCTGAGTGTCCTTTCCAAAACCCCTCGTGATGATTCTTTGATCCTCATCCTGCACGTTATTAGGTTTCTGTCGGCAGTTCTGAGTCTTGCCTTCATAAGGACTGTAATCAGTGAGTATTCCTCGAGTAGAGAAGCTGGGTTAGAGGTTCAGATTAAAGTAGCAGCTCAGATGGGACAAACTTCCTGTATGGGGTGTAAAAGCGAGAGAAAAAGCTTAAACGCAATGAATTAATGCGGTCACAGCCTTGCTGATGCTAGTGTTTGTTTGTATTTTTAGTTTTCACTATGAGACTAAACAAATTGAACGCACTTAAATGACATTACCGCCTCTGTCCCTGCAGCCCTGATGCGGCAGACAGCTCCTCCTTCGACGTCCAGCTGGGCGACATCATCCTCACCGCCACTGATGGACTCTTCGACAACATGCCCGACTACATGATCCTGCAAGAGCTAAAGAAACTCAAGGTATGTGACTCTGTAGCCCGGACAGGTTTGCTGGTGGAAGTGGAATCAGAAATATGTCTGTTATCTGAATGTCACGTCTTTGTTTTTGCCCCTAAGAATACAAACTATGAAAGCATCCAGCAGACCGCCCGGAGCATCGCAGAGCAGGCCCATGTCCTGGCATATGACCCCAACTACATGTCGCCTTTTGCACAGTTTGCCTGTGACAACGGACTGAATGTAAGAGGTAAGTGTCTCGGTTCTACTTGAACCTGGTTGAAACTGAAGCTTTATGGCACATTCAGTTTTTTCTCGATTAAAACGTTGGAAAAACACATTTTCGCTAAGCACCATCCTAACAGGAGGATGCTCTTTTCTGTAAAGGTGGAAAGCCGGATGACATCACAGTGCTGCTGTCCATAGTGGCGGAATACACCGACTAGAGTCTCTCTTGAGCTGTGACAGGGGGGCCTCTGCAGGTGATGGACTGCTTTAATTCCTGCTGGACAGGAAGAAGGACTGATGTCAGATGATTCCCCTGCAAGCATTAGCTCTACTCAGAGCCTCAGTACCCCCAGCTGAACATCAACCCCTTCTGCCCCCCCATAAAGGACTCCTACATGCCCACTTCTGATCGTGCACTTCAGAGAAGGGCTGAATAAAGAGGACTAGAGGCCTGAAACATCCTCTTGGCCAGGCTGCAGTTTTGGCGACTTTGTAGGGTGCTCACCGGATAATCCCATTGGCTGGGATAAGCAGTTACTGGGCACGTTGGAGATGAGGATCCTGTCTGACAAGGATTAGTCGTCTTACTCTGATGGGTGGTTTGGGCAGGGAGGAAGTTGAGATTCAGATACGGAGGCAGATGTAGCCAGACGGTGGGCGTTAGACCCATGCTGGGCTGCTGGAAGGGCAAGATCCAGTCCATCAGTAGTGGCAAGAAGGGAACTGCACAGGACATTGCAGCATTAGAGCTCAATAAATGGGCTGCCTAGTGCAAGTGGATGTTCCTAAGGATAATTGTAGTTTAAAAAAGGGCCTGAAACCTTGTATGTGGGTGCAGGGAGAATGATAGTGGGATGACATGACGTTCTGGGATGTTTTGTTAAATGTTTGCAAAAAAAAAAGAGTATCACATTTATACGCCTGTGGTTAGTTTCTTGGCAGGTTGATCCAATAAGATTTAATGAAGAACAGAAGCTAATCATTCTATACCAGTGCGACTCAAGTTTTGCACACATTTGTTACTTCATGGCTGTTGGGATGAGGATTTTCTAGCTCCAGAGCCTCTCCAGATCTATATTGTGTCAAACTCTCCTTTTAATCTCACAGCTGCTGCTGAGGTCTTGATTGTGAATACATTTGATGTGTCTATGAATGTGTGTGATGACTGCACTCGACGTGCTTGTCGGTGTATGTGTAGTTGGTGTTTACGCGAAGGCTACAGACGTCTCCATATCCACTGGGCTGAATTGGTGTCACAGCCTTAAACGCACAAACCTTAAGAAGCATATCTGAAAAAGCTCAACAGTGGAAGTTGGATGGATTTATTTTGGTAACTTTTTTGTTCAGTGGGATTGTTGAATTCACAATGAGTAGAGTAGCTTTAGAAAGTGTTTCCTTTTCTGCTCTCTCTCCCTCCTGCTGCACATTCATCAGTCAGGTCACTGCAGGTTTCATGTCACTACAGATTTGCACTCTGCATTCATCACAGCTTTTACCCACAGTTAAAAAAAAAACAAAAAAACAACTTAGTATTTTGTATAATGTTCTGATGATGTGCCTTGTATCAGGTAAAATCGTTGATACCGGTAGATAACGCTAATGTGCCAGGAACTGAGCGCAAAAAGCCTGAAAACTGTTAAATAGCCATAAGAGTCAAAACAGCTTTCCCATCATGCCCTGCTGTCTTAACATTTGGCCTTTTCACCCCCTTTTTTTTCTCTTTCACAAATCTGCTTCTCTGTGCTCAGTCAGGAGCTTAGGAATAGTATTAAAGCCATCGTACGGTCAGAAAATCCTCCCTGTGGATCTACAGATCAGTTTACAACCTGCTCTTTCTAATGGACTGCTTCCCTACTCAATCTGACCAGGACACACCGCAAGACTGCAATGTTGGTGGTGAATGGTCAGAATGTGAGTTTTAAAGCGTTATCGCACAGAGGACAATCTAAGCAGCCTTAACAATACAACAAAGCAATTCTCCCAGTCAGATGGTACAGCTGCTGTTAGCTTTGTGGGTCCTGCTTCCTGACTCACACTTGCCCTGTCGCCTCTCATCTTCCCCTTCCAAACACTTTGTTACAACCAGAGCATGGGTCTATATATATATTTTGGGTGTACAGTTCAGTGCAGATCTAAGCTCTGTAAAATACATTTTCAAATCTGTACAATATTTAAATAAAGAGTATAGTATTTATTATCCTGTTGTTTTTGATGACTGTGCATAAACCTGCAGCTGATTTTTTAGATCTCTGGCAGTGTTGAACAATACATTGCAGAGGTGTTATCTTCACTGGTGGATGCCTCTAGCCCTGAATTTTCCCCATCAAGGCATTATCACATTTAGCCTCCTGTTGTGTAAGCCAGAAAAAACATTACGCCTTGTACGATTTATGTGTGTACTCCCACATTCCTCAGACATCAGCCATGCTAAGAGTTGCCATCGACAGGTGTGCTATCTTCAAGGCGAAGTAATGTTTTCACAGACAAGACCAAACATGCCAACATTATATATTACTTGATAAATAATGATCATAAATACATTCTTGTGAGTTTCCAAGTGAACTTTGTGGGGGAACCTACTAATTTAAATGAGCAAAACGATGTTTGAGCTATAAACAACATGCTTAAAAGCTACTTTAAAAAAAAACATTAAATATAAATGATCATTTCTGGCTACAGTTATGAATGTTGTGGCCTACGTTTGGCAGCATCACATAAAGTGAAGTTGAGGAACAAGTACTGAGAGTGGAGGACTTCCTGTGTAGTCTTCCTCCATATTCTCCTCTTCGTCACTGTAACATGCCAGAACAGGCAGTGTGGCGGGACGACCATCAGTATCCTGATCTGAGGACACGGCCTTGAACAGGAGGGAGCAGATCTACAGGTAAAGAAAAGAGACAACACATGATAGTGTACAGTGTTATTATTAAAAACAATATTTTGCAGCTTAAAGAAATTGTCTTTTTATTTTTCATTACTTTGGGACTTTTTGCTGAAGAAAACAGAATATTTTAAATTAAATCCTCAATGCCACTAAAGAAAAATAAGAGTGCATCAGGTCTCTAAAAACTGCTCTGACATTTATTTATTGAAATGTTTCTGACACAGGATATAAATCCTCTACACCAGACTAACAAATAATACAAAAAGAAAAAAAACCCATTAGAACTCACAACTCTTTCAAAACCTGAAAAAGTTTAGTAGTTCCTCTTCTTTGATATTCACCTCAAAAAAATAGATTCGCAAAACCTTTAACATGGAGGAACAAGTCTGATCTGGAACAAGCAATCAGTCAATTACTCGATTATGAGAATTAAAAGTAGTGTCCAAATATTAAAAAATTGGATAATTGTTTCAGTCATTTTTCAAGCGGAAATGTCAAACATTTGTTGTTGAGTTATTATGGCACTCTGGCCATATCTTCAGTAGAGATCAAAGTAAAAACATCTGCATCACTCTTCACAATGACACCCAATCTGTCAACACTTAAGTCTCAGGAAATGAGGAGGGGCCATATGTGGGTTCCCAGTAAAAATTAAAAGCTGAACAGGAAGCTCTTGTTACCGTGGAGAAAACAGGAGTCTCAAAGGCACCGGCACAGGCCTCATCAGGCTCGCAGAGTCCGTGAGGGTCGTCAGTCTGAGGCAGAAGCAGCATCAGATCAGGTGGGTTGGTTATAGGGCTGCCTTGGCTGGACGGTATCAAATCCATCGCATCAGGAGCACTCCGAGGCCTCCTGCTGTCTGCGTCACATGAAGCCACCGGTAGAACGGCAGCATCTGCACACCTGGAAACACATGCAACACGCTCATCTCTGAAGCTGTTGGTGATTTTTTTTCTTTATCCAGAGAAAATGTTCAGTTCCTGAGCTGGCAAAAACAGTCGTGACACTGTGTGCAGTGTAATCGTGGTGCTATGTTCTAGAACAGCAAAGTAACAATCCTGTCCCTATGCAGACAACACGGTGACGTCACAATGTGTCTCTGTGGTTTGTGAAGTGTGAGTGAAGATAGTGTTAAGGCCATGAAATGGCAAAATAAGGCTGCAGTCAGACCAAATCTGCAGGGTTGGTCTTTGCTGTTCTAGAACATAGCACCACGATTACAGGTTGTGCAGGTTGTGGCATCACGTCCCCTGCAGTTAAAAAGTTCAAAAACTAATATTTACTTAGCATTTTTCTGATGTTTGCAATGAAATGATCAATGAACGCATTGAAATCTCGTGAAGCTTCCTCATTTGTTTGGTGGAGGAAGGAATCATCTGTTATTTCAGGATAATTAGTGGTTCTCCTAGATTCTATAGCCAGACCTGTGTTGCATTCATGTTGCAACTTCAAATAGGTAATAGGAATACTATCAATACTGTTGACTAACCAGTCTGATCAGCGGCTAATGTGGGCCACCGCAGCCTGACGTCAGTTTGTTGTTTGTTGATTCTGTCTCAACTTTTTGCTGCAGGGCTGCATTTTTTTTTAAGTTTTTTTTTTTTTACAGAATCCCCTGCAGCCTAAACACACTACCCACACTCAAATAATTGGGAAGACTGGTGTTTTTGCTGCAGCGCCTGATTTGGTCTGAAGAGGTGCAGAAAAGAGGAGAGGTACAAGAACACCACAGAAATTTCAGGAAAGAACAGAGGATCTCTTTGGACAACTCTGATTGGATGGATTTTGTTGAGGAGCATTTAAATATATTGACTATATATTTAATCAAATCTGTCTGCGCTGCTTTAAATAATAATATTTTCTTTTTTTCCAGCACTTCACATAAAAAACAGGATGTATTTACAATATTAATATTAAAATAGGACTCAGAACATTTGCAGTTTGTGTATTAAGTTGTAAGTCTAAATGACGCATTCAATAACCACGATATGAAATTATATTCTGACACTAAAACTGTCAAATAGGAAAACGAGGATAATAAAAAGGACATTATCAACTTAGAATGTTGTGATTCAATCGAAACAATATTTATTAATAAATCATGTTTATTTATCTTTACAAAGACACTCATGAAAAGTGCGTGTGGCTCTATATCTGGTGATACTGAAAGTAGCCTTGAGCACAATAAGAACAAACAACAAAACAACCCTGTGCATGTGACCACACTGCATGTCATCAACCTCAGAGACGCACCCCGACCGCAAGTACACAGAGGCACTGCAGGAAGAAGTAAAGAGAGCAAGCAAGTTTTAAAAGTCTACATAAAAGCTCAGAATCTTTAGTTCTACTTCAAAAGGCGCCTGAGGCAGCAGGCAAGCAAGTTTTCTTACGATCATGCCACAAATACCTGTTCACAAACAGCCTGAATTCATGTTTAAAGCAGAAAATACAGGTTCAGCAGTGCAGGTTGTGGTTTAATTACGTGTGCACTGAAGAACTGCCTGCTAATCAGCTCAGCCATGTCTCTGCAGACTCCCAGCAGTGCACAAACCAAGCTACAAATGAACCAGATGTTTAATAGTACAGCTGGGACTGGTTCCACCCAGGGCCCAACAGAGAGCGAGAGAGAGTTAGCAGAACAGGACAGTGACAGTGGCAGGACAGCCAAGCAGGCTAACATAGTGGAGATGAAGGGATTACAGACTATCACACTGACAGGCTTCTGGCCTAAATGTCCTGTGCTTTATCTCTCTTACAGACACCAGGCTGGCTGCAGTAACACTATGCGCTCTTAGGAAGCTAAAAACAGCCAATGAGGGCAAACTGCCTTGACTGAGTGCCAGAAGAGAAGCTCAGGTTGAACCCCGTGGGAAGATTCAATTATACTCTCCAATACACCATCGCAGGAGATCTGAGAAACTGGGCTTACATAGGCTTCAGCTGACAGGTCAACGTAACAAGACAATAACTGTATCCGTGCAACTGTGCTGAGGGTATAAACATTATAATTCTTGCACAGCAGTGTGTCTGGAGCCAGCAGTGAGTGTTACCTGGGTGTAGTCGGGGGCAGGGTCTGCGTAGGCTGAGAGGGGCTCCTGCTTTCAGAGTCGATCAGAGTAGCCAGCAGCACAGTGGCCTCCAGGACCACGTCCTCCACAGAGAAGCACACAGGCCTGCAAACAACATCAATGACACACTAATGAATATCTGACAGTGAAAAAAATATAATTACACAATCTCTTCTTTTTTAAAGTCAACAGTGTCTTTCAATGTTTTACAAGCCAACGGAAAAATTCACAATAATTGGTAAAAAAAAATGGCTGGTAATATAATCAGACATACCAACCAGACTACCTAGTTGGTAACAATTTAGATTTGATATTGCACATAACTGTTAGTAGCATATTGGCTTTTTATTAGCATTTATTCTGCATGAATATACTCTACAACTGGTAGGCCATGAGGAGTTTTCCCTCAATACCCCCCTAAATACTGCTGTAAGGAAGTTTTACATGAATTAGGAGGTTAATTAAGACGTTATTGAGTGAAAACTCTTAACTCTTCTTTGTTGATGGCCTACCAGTTGTAGAATATGGGTATACAGAATAAGGCATTAATTTGTACTCTATAGTGACTAATAAAAAGACAATATGCTCATGACTATGAATAGTTTACTAAAGAGGTTGTCTGGTGTTAGTTACTGTGCCTGTGACACAGCACCACACAGACTGACGTTGGTCCTTGCAACCTGAGATTCGAATGTCCTAAAGCTAGGAGTCCCTGATCACGCTGGCATGATCAAATCACATGACTGTTTCAAGTCGAATAAAAATGAAATCATGTAAAGCAGTGCTGTCAACTTATGCCGCAAAGGCTGGCTCTAAACTCCATGCCAGTTTTTTGTTTGGTGTCGACAGACCAAGTAAAAACGGAGATGTGATAGTATTAAGTTTATTTTAAAAAATATGTGTTTTGGGGTCCAATATGATAATAGAGTACATCAAAGTGAAAATTGTCAGATCATATAGCTGATGTTTTTAATGTGGTATATGAAGGCAAAATCAAAAAGTATTCAAAAACGGCCAAAATAGCCTATGACTCCTGACTTACTTTCCTGCAGCACCGAAATGCACCGACACTGGAAGGCAAAGTGACTCTGCAAAGGACAGTAAACCCTGGAAACACAGAACAGCAGCAGTTTACAGGCAAAAACCGAGCTGTGCGTGTGTGCATCCATATCGTGACTATGACACCGTAACGGCTGATCATTTTCAGAGCACTTTCATGATGTGTTTACAATAGTTTCTTAAACAAGAGGCTTGACTAAAACCTGGCTTCTAATCCATGCAAACCCGATTTTCCAAAACAGACAGGAACAAGACTAGGCTGGCTAATGAGGAGCCTCACAGCGGGGAGCCCTAGAAACATTCCAAGACATTAGGGACAGGAGTTCTTAATGCAGGTCAAGTCTTATGAACTGGACTAAAACAAGGAGCCTTCATCCAAATTTCGAAAAGGCCAACCAAATCCTTTGACAAGACAGAAGAAAGCAATTTAAATTGGGGTGTGTTCATTTAGACACTGGAACAAACAACTCTGGATTACAGAGTACGCTATTCTGGAAATCACATTATAGTTCACTAATGTTTTGCTGTTATTCAGAATATAAATAGTTTAAGTTGGACTGAAGTTGGCTTCTACTTGGCTTCAAAGTAACAAATCATGCAATGCGTGGCATATACTTTCAGCAACTCATTACATTAATTACCTTTTCTTTGTAGTGGTATAATATACGTCACTTAGGTCACATTATCTTTGCTATAAAGAGGAGTCAGAGCACTGAGGGGAAAGTACACATGCAAACGATACGGAGAGGCAGGCGCAGAGGCTATCCAGATTTCAGGACCAGAAATATGACCTCACACACACACACGCCATCTGCATACGCACACACATATTATTCTCATGTGACAGGATAAAACGAGCATCCAAAAATAAATCCCGTTACCCTCAGCTCCTTGAGACAGAAGGTTATGTCCGAGTCCACTCTGACCTGAAAGAGGTCAAACTCGTCTGGGTGTAAAGACATCTCAGTGTACATCATCTTCATGTGATCTGTGACAGAAGCACATCCAAGACGAATAGTGCCTGCACAATGATTATTTTAGTGTTTGCTTTAATGTGGTTGAAGAATCAAACATGCAGTATCATGTTCGGTTGTCTAACGGGAATCTCAAAGCAACAGCTTATGATATCTGTCACCCCCAGGATTGTCCTCGGCCTGGACCAAATCACATTGTAACGTTTGCTCACCCTTTCCCTTCTCACAGTAATTTCTCAGACTGACTCTCTGGGGAGTCGTGGACAGTGTGATTTCCTCCTGCGACACTGGGAAATGCATCACCATATCACCAAGAAGCCTGCAGAAGTAAAGCAAAACAAATGCAAACCCACACAGAATCGACCTTGAGCAGACAGCCTTTTTGTCAGTGCTCTGTTACTGAAGGATGATGGTTTTCATAAGTCTATATACTTTGGGTATTAATATTTATATCCTTGTCGAACCGGTTGATGAAACTGAAGCCGTGTGTGTTTCAGGGTAATCATCTGACTGTTGGCCAGTCAGCTGAGAGAACAAAATAACACCTATTCTCTCTCTCTCTTAAATTTATTCCATCTTTTTATTTTACTGAATCTTGGACCCCTTTTTTAATATACAGATGCCAATAAATCTCAAAGGGTAAAGTCAGGACTAATAGAACTGGCCTGGAAAAAGGATGTGTAATTGTAGTTTATGAATGCGTATGTAGATGGCTATCATTTTATCATTTATGGGTTCTCTGGACTTCCACTTTTTTTCTCTTTTAAAATTTAAATTTAATTTTATTATCATGTGTTGGTTTATTGTGTTTTTTTGCTTTGCAAATATAAAACTTAAATAAAAGGAAAAAAAATAGACTGGACTGCTAAATCCAACTGTTAGCCTAATTAATTTCACAGTAAATCCACTTCAGGAAAAGTGGAAAAAGACTTTTAAGATGGATTTTGAAGCCTTAAGAACCAAGATGTTGTTTGCATAAAAATGGGGTCTACTCAATCATAGAAATGTTGTCCTAAAGTGAACAGAAAATTGAGGTTCTAACTTGATAACAGATCAGGGAGCTGCTAACCTGGCAGGAGCCTTCAGCATATTGGGACAGAGGTGTGAGGCGAACACTGCCTGCAGGGCCTCACTTTCCTGGAAATGCAGGTTGTGGGTTTTAGTGATGCCTGACACAAGAGCAGACAGGATATTTGGAGCATACTGCCACCAAGTGTTGACAATCTGAAATGCAGCGTCTGCACCATGGCGTCGATAGACATTTGAACATGGTAAGCTGGCCAAGTAAAGAAAAGGGTTCAGTGTTTTTAGAAGTGATTAGGGAAAAAAACAAACATGATAGATCTCTAAAAGTCCTGAATCTTTCCTTTACCTGCAGCTCGCTTTTAATACAAAATGCAATAGTGTTTCCTACCGTGCCTGCAGAAAAACTGGATCATCACTCGGTCAGTGGGTGTGCTGCTGATTGATATCTGACATTGTTCCACGTTACGCTCGATGGAAGTCAAACACCGGAAAAGAGGCAGAATAGACTTTAAAAAAACAAATAGACATGTCATCACTGTGTGGCATAGTTCAGCTCTGGTTTTATTAGTCCAGTGTGCAGTGAGCTGTGATGTCACTTTGAGCTCTGTACAGATGAATACATACCTTCATGACAAGTTTGCATTTGATTGTCTCACTGCCCTGATCGGACACTGAGCCCAGGCTGTAGCGCTGGAAGAACAGTGGTGAGAAGAGGAAGCAGGCATATGCAGATTGAGCAGAATTCACTGCCCTCAATGCCAACTTTAAGACAGAGAGGGAGAAAGAGATTCAGTCAAGATGCTGCCATCACCTGTAGGTAGAAAGGAGGTAACACAGCCCTCAAGCCTGGAGGGGACCCACAATGAGGTCTCATGTCAAGTAAAATTCATTTTATTCAGAAAATAGAGAAAATGGAGTAAGCAATATCACTCTAAGAGTCACAATTCCAGGCTAATCCCCTGGTTAAGGTTAAGAATATCTGATAATTCAACTACATTTTTACAGTTTTAGTTGGTGCTGCTCACCCCTTTGACCATGGGATCCAACCAGAGTTCATCTCCAATCCGTGACAGGGCATGAATAGCCTTTCCAAATGCTGCAACACCACCACAACTCAAAGTTAGCAGCAACATACTATTGTTTACTTGTGTTAATATAACTAAACTAACCTTTTCTTTCAATATGAAGTGGGCCAACTGCTGTCTGACCTTGTCTGAGTCACTAAAATAGTGGCTAACTTAATGTTAGCTAGTTAGTGAAAAGCTAAACTAACTTAAGCTAGCATCGTCGATTTAAAACAAATGATTTACAAGCTTCGTGCGAGCTGCTACAGGATATACGTAGGTTACTTTTTTTTTTAAAAATATTTTCTTTACAGATAATTCAACTTGCTCATATTTCGCTAGTTTTGTTTACTGCTACCTTTTACACAGTTTCCTTCAAGAAGACAGTTCATATTTGCTGATGTCAGACGTAGTTAGTCCAACTCACGAGCTCATCACGGACATGGGCAAACAGCGCGCGCAGCCGATGCTAACAAGCGCTAATTAGCTTAGCTATAGAAATAAATACAGTGAGGCTGGCTTAACGGCTAAGTTGACTTGAAGAGGGTCCTCCCCAGCTAAATGTTGAGTTTAATTATTTTCACTCGAAGAAAATGAGCTCAGTTTAACTTTAAAGTTACCATAGGTCTTTATTTATTGGTTTATCTAATATGGACAGTACAGGTTAATGAACAAACTTACCCAAAAGGTTATTTTTACGAAAAGAAAAGTCGCTGCCTGGATAAATGTTGACAGTCACATAAAAAAAGAATATGATCAACATTGAGCGTTATTGAAATAGTCAATGAGCATGCAGAGCAATAATACAAATAGAATATTAATGTTATAAAGTCCATCATTCAGGACATAATCATGTTACATTGTCAGATACAAATGAATAAATAATCATGTCAACAATGGCTTCCAACTCAATCCACTAAGTCACGGAATAATTCTTTTTTCAAATACATTCAATGTACACCAGCCTCAACAGTATTAAAGAACAAACAAACAAAATCTCTATATAAGGACAATAGAGTATCCAATAATATTTATTATTTTATTTTGGATAACAGCCTGATTAAAGACACAAGAACACTTAATGCATCTACTACAACTAGACATTAACAGAACAACATTTAAATATGACGTGTACTATAACTAAATGAAATAAAACTATGACTGCATACGATTCTTGGTTAGGGACATTTAAAGTCATGTTTGCCATCATTTTCCATCATATCTGTCATCTGTTGACTATTTTTGGAAGTATGACATCAGAATTAGCTGTGCTGCTGCTGCTGCTGTTGCTTTTCCTCTGCCCTTGTGGCTTTGCCCTCCTCACATCCATCCCTGCATCTTTTGTGAACGTTACATTTTCTCTATGCTGATGATCCCCATACCTCCTTCTGCAGGTGGGATTCTGACCTGGGAGGCACAAAACACAGCATGAAATGCACGGCAGTGGTCAAAGTATATGATTGAGACATTTAGATACACACCTGATTGAACGCATGTACGCAGCACATTGAGATAATGCCGCTTCATCTGCTGCCTCATGTGCTCTGTACTGTAAACATTTGCGATGCTGCAAAGGTAGCGTTTCTGTCCAGTTGTAAGAGCTGGATGCTGAGACAGAAACAACAACTGGTGTGATTATACATGGCAGAATGACAGTAACCTTGTTGCACATGAGGAATATAATTACGTCATTCATAACCCTTAGAGACCCGCCATAGACACATTTTTGTCTTTTTTTAGGGGATCTTTAGGGGGAGCTAACAGGTCAACAGTACATGCCACATAGAAGCGGTATACTTTATCTGAAAGCTCAGCACAGTGTGTATTTCAACACTGTTTTGGTTAGGCACCTATTCAGACGTTTAAAGTTTAGAGTGTATAAGGGCTTAGAACATTATGATGGTAGTACATGATGGTCATTCCCATGCTCAACTGTCTCATTAGTTTTTGCAGCAATTTTTGGATTGATATCATTTGTTACACAGATTTGCTGCAAAATTTAACTATTTTAACTGCTCGAGAATTCATAAAACAATCAAAAGTCCCTTCATAGTCCCACATTAAGACACCAAGACCTTGAAGAATACCATAGAAAAATCCATGCTGTGATTTGGTATCAAAACATTTGCCGATTTTTGTAAGCATTGCATTTTTCTGCAATTGGACAATGAAACCTCTGTATTGTCAGTATACCTCGGAAAGCCACATCCTCTGAATGGTCTCTAGTTTGTGTTTGTAAAGTTTCATGAGGCTGTGATTATCATAGATGTCACAATAGGTCATTTTATAGTGAGATCAAGTTTTTAAAAAAAAAACGATCTCACAGTTAGACAGCTACCATGGAGACCAACATCATCACACATGAATAGAGTTGAGTTCATCGAATCCACAAGAGTCTCAGCTTTCCAGTCACACCCAATTTATGCAATTCCAAGACTGTTTAGGGACCCCAATATGCAGAAATATTCAAATACACCACTTTTAGACTGGGCGAAAACAACACATTTATACTGCATGCAAAAAAAATGCATGGGATTAGCATAATGTGAGCATTTCTTGGGGGTACTTTTGAGGATTTCTTTTGGGACCCCTTTGATAATGGCCATGCCAGTTTTTTTTCCAGAGTTCTTTAGCCCCCTTCCCTTCAAGCGAGCATGACATGGTTGGCACCAATGGATGCCTTAGATTGTCTTGATTCACAATTGACTGCAAAAACACCAGGTTACCTGTAAGAAGGGTGTAGACATAATGGATTTGGGAATGTGTATCGTCCTCATGTGCTGGCTGCCTGCAGACACATTCATGTCTGTTCCTCTGTACATCTCCCTCACTTGCTGACCAGGTAGACATTCAAAGCCTGTGGAATTTTTTTTTTTTTTTTTACAAAACACCACCAGTTTAAGCATAACACTATTTACTGGAAATTCCAGTGTATCATACTGTAGCACACATTATTAAACTAGTTACCACAAGTCTAGCTTTCATCTGTTTAATGTTTTTTGTAAACTTTAATATTTTAAAAATACGTTTCTTGGTTGTGCATCCACCTGAGCTTTATATGTTTTTGTGATATGAATTCACTAAGGGCTGGGTAATCATCCATATATTGATAATGTGATGGCATAATGTGATATGGAGTACGTGCTGTCTTTTCCTGGTTTTAAAGGCTGCACTACAGTAAAGTTATGTACTTTTCTGAACTTATCAGACTGTTCTATTGTTCGCCTTGACCCACTTAGTCGTTATATACATATTACTGCTGATTATTTATCAAAGCACCAGTAGTCATTCCCACAATACTGTTGCAATATTGATAGAGGTATTTGATTGTTTTGTCCATATTGCTCTAAATTGCCTAACTGCCTTTCAGAAACAAAGTTTTGTACTTTTTCCTTCACATTTATTCGACAGCTAGATACTAGTTGCTTTTTCAGATTGTTGCATACAAAACTAATATACAGTACTTTTATAGAGTACCCAACAGGCTTAAGTAGATAAGTTCAGGTTCAAGTTGCCCAGCTAGAACAGTGAATATCTGAAAGGGGGCACTCTGCAAAACTATTATTTTTATAATTTGCTTATTGTACCATTGTACTTTTACTTAGGTATAATTTAGAATGCAGGGCTTTTTCTTGTTGTATTGGCTTTAAATTTTTTACACGGGTAAAAGATCTGAATACTTCTTCCTTTGCCTGAAAATACATTAGTTTACTGCACCATTACCATAACTCTGAGACCAAGAGGTTTAGTTTAGTCATCTTCTTGAAAGCAAACATCTACATGTATTTTTTTAGTGTTTGCATTCAAACAATCCATTTAGTAATTCAGTAATGAAAACAAAGTTTACTCATGCATTAAAGGGAATATCTGACTCACCATCTGTGCATCTCTTTTTAGATTCTGCAGCCCTAAAAAACATCAAGAATCTCAGTTTTGAAAAGAAATTCATCTGCAATCATCCATTAAAGGTGCTACCTCTCACATTGTGGTCTTACCTCATTAAGATGTGACCACTTTCATTTTTCAACAAGTTTTCTTTTTTCAGCTGCTCAACAAATGTAACCCGCTTTCTCATTGCGACTTAAAGTCCCAGTATTTCCTGACGATATGTCGGAGAGGTCGCTAGCATCGTTATCAGCTCAGTATGTCAGCAGAGCCCATTAGTGTGAAATGAAGCCAGCCCTGAAATCTGAAACTATTCCCAGGGTTCCAATTACAGAGCAGAGGTCTCATATACTTGAACCCAGAGCGTGTTCTCATCTAAAATGTAAAACACAAACAAAATTACAAGCCACTCTGTTTACACACTTTATTGAGCATCATGTCCAATATACATTGCATTGACACAAAATGGGAAAAAACAAAAAAAACAACCTAAAACAAATGATGGCGTTAGGGTGGATTACCTGGACACACCATTATCAGGGCATATTGCTTAATGACATTTCAAACGCACCGAATCTGTGCAAATACAGTGAACACCGGTCAGAGGAGGTCATGGTAGGTTAGAAAATTCTGACTTAAAAAGGTAATGTCGACAGCAGTTATGTGATCATCAAGTCTACAGAAATCTACTAACTGTACACATCACATTCACCCAGAATGTACTAACAATGGGATCATATTTAAACATACCCAACTCCTTCAAACCTGATTGCATGCGCCAAAAGATGGTTAACTATTATTCAATGTCAGTCCACATATCAATCATGTGTAACATAATGTAAAAGAGATGTCGTCATGGCTTAATTATCAGCAACACCATCAGCGAAAGTGAGCGAAAGCCAATGGTTTCCAGACTCCACCCGAACACGACTGTTCTTTAAAAACACAACCTAGACGCAGGATTGTGTTCTTCAGAACACGTATTTAATCTTTACTAAGTGGTGAGTTAGCTTCAAGTCTCTATCAAGAATTACAACCCAAATTCAGTGATTAAGTAAAGGTGATAAATATCTAAGTATGCACCAATCACAACTCAAGATATTGAGAGCATTAATGAGCATTACTCAGCAATCTCCCCAAAGCCCTCAGAGTCTAAACCCATGAGTGAATGTGACTTACACACTGATCGAAAGCCAAATGTGCCACGACTAACAAAGTAGGAACGACTAGCCTAATTCTATGGAGCCCCTAGAATTACCCAAGTTAATAGATCAGGAACTCAAACAACCATGATCCTCGTCCAATTTGCTATCCTTCCAAACTGAGGTAAGCTCAGATGCCAGTTCACAGACTGTATTTGGTTGTCCATGATTTATAATAATGGTGTGAGAAGACATTAGACTAAGTGATAATTCATCTTCATTGACCAAGAGGGCCACTTGTTAAGGTTAACACTAGAGGTTTATTTTACCGATTGCTAATCAAGACCTTAATGTAGTTTGATCCTGACAAGTTGGCACAAACCTCCTCTTACCATTAGTGATGCTTGTGTGTGTCGATATATTCTAAAACAGCGACTATCAAATCACCGATTAAGCCATTCCATTTACATCTACAGCTGGTAAGAATACATAACAGAGCTGTTTGAGGGGATCATGCAGGTTTGAGAGTCATGGTTCTATACCTCTTAGACATACACTAGCATACCGTAAGAAGAAAGTGCCATCAGGAGGCTGTTTCTCTTACAGTTCTCAACCTGACCCTCTAAACAAGCACACTGTGTGGAGGTGAAGCCAACAAAAGGCAACAGTGATTCAATGACAGTGTTGAAAAATAACCACATCTATTTTGACAGAGATTTGTTGGGCCGACATTAATCTGGTGGTAAATTAATCCAGCGGGGAGGACAAGTGATGACCTAATGGTAATGGGTTTTTCGTTGTTTTACACAATCTTGACCACTAAATTGCATAAGAAACCTGGTATAAAGTAGAAACTGTTCAGCAGCAGATAAAAAAGCAAGTTAATTTACAGTAGTGACATATCTTACATCATTATTCTTTTTTCAAAATAAATAACATTAAATATACAATTCCAGGTAGGAAACAGGTTAATTTCGCTGGTAGGGTTCTCAAATTGGCTCATCTTGCGGAAAATGACAACCGTTCACAGAAAGGTGGTTGAAGCCAACCAATTTCCTTTGACTGGCAAAACAAGGGGTGCAAAAGCCTTTTGCTGAAATTTTCCCTCTGAAGGCATTTCCTTTAACTGGGGGGGGAAAAAAAGAATATCGTAATTACTATTACCTCCAGCAGCAAGGTCCAACGCCATAGCTGAAACAATTCAATTTACTTACCCCTGGAATTTACACTTGACTCCTAATCAAATGCCATCTCTTGACTTTTTCTTACACAGCGAGCCACCTTCCTCTTGAATTCACCATTAGGGTCCTCCCTCCACTCTTTCTGTGGGAGCAACATGAGATTCTTTTAATGACACATCCTTAATTCACTCCAACTGCCCAAATAACAGGAATGAAAAGGGGATTTACAGAGTCAGGGGAATGGGATGAGTGGTGTAACTCACCGCAGCGTCCACATTAGCTGGTGAGTCGCTGTTGGGATCTGCCAGCATGGAGATAACACTAATCATGATTGTCTCTACCGTGTGGATGGGAAGCCAGCGCTCCTCAGGCTTTTCATAACCAAACTTATCTTCTCCAGGCTCATGAAGAATTGAGATGCAAACATCCCCATTCTTTGCAACTGTAGAGAATAGGTGCATTATAATGAGATGATATTATACTTAAACTCAAAGACTGGATTACTTAATTTCTGCTTAATCACAAAGACCTTTATGTATTTATTTGTTCAGACCATTGACTGTATAATAAAGATGGACGACATGAGAGCTCCCCAAAAGTGAAGCCAAAACATTGATTGGTTGGTTTTAATTGGTTATTTGATGCTATAAAAAGGGCATGAAACTTCATGATTGACAGCTGAGCCCTGCTTGTAACTGATCAGGTATTGGCGGGAACTCGATACTGCAGCTGCACCACCCGATCACTACTGCGCAGACTCTGGCTCCAAATGATGTCACAAGCGCAAGATGGCAGCGCTCACATCTGGGATATTTTGGCTTCATTTTTGTACAGTGGGAGGAAATGGAGATGCGCTGGCCATCTTTATTTATGGTAACGGTTCAGATGATAGCAATGAAGATTCAAAGTGCGTTTACCATTTGGGTGCCAGATTTCAGTGATGAACTTCATCTTTGGAGGCCGTAGTGGATAATCATATGGAAAGGTTAGGTATGCTTTGAAAAACCCGCCTTCACTGCAATACAAACAACAAAACAAGGACAAAATGAGAAATCAATCTATTTCTAAACAAACAAAAAAACATTCTTATCTAAATATATTCTCACTTACAAAAGGGTATCTTGTGGACCAATGATCACAACTTCCCATTTATATATGTCATCATCATCTATCAGACCAGCTGAAAAGCCCTCCACGGGGTTCTTGTTGAGCTCTGGAAAGATATGGCATTTTTTAATACAATGAACTGGAAAGGAAACAAGTGACAAGTCTACATGTGTGAACAAGTAGTCAGGTAAAGATTACTGTGTATCGTTTCGGGAAGTCAAGAGTTGCTTGCTGCTAAGCAGGAATTATAGTTTGCACGTCCGGAGGTACGTGCAATGGTACGTGACATAAATCTTGAGGCCGCTATACTACAAGGGCACAGACTGAGGATGTGCTGGAAAACCAAAATGGAGAATGAATTTGAAGACGGGCTGTGTGAGGAGGTCCATCGCTAAACGCATCTCTTCGATTCAGCCCTTCTGTTTTTGTGATTGCACCAAGTACAACAGACAAAGCAGCTCTTTTCCTTGCAAGGATGTCACTGTCGGATGTGGATTTGATTCATAGTGTGCATGTACTGTGCATGTGTGGAACTCATCCTCCAAGCTGTCTCCAAAAGGTAAAAAGAATTACTAGGTGTCCTTGGTGTCTGCGGCTGTCCATGTACACGTCCGTTTGAGAGTATAAGCCAGGCCTTACATTAACAGATCCCTTGCTTCCACCATGTACACCTACATCCAGCCTTGCCCCCCCATCTTCTTCTTCTTCTGTTGAGTCTTATGGCGGTTGGGATCCAGAAGTGTTGCATAACCACCATCTACTATTCTGGCATTGCCCTTACATTTGTGAAAAGGTGTAAGATGGAAATGTTCTTTAATGTAGCTGCATATGTGAATAGTGAAAATCTCCAGCTGTGGGTTGCAGGACTTTTTTCACATGAACAAACGTCTGTTACCTTCAAGCTCTTGCCAAAGAAGTTTTTAAACAAGTGTCGGTGGTGATATTCCCGCGCTGGCTCACCGGTAGCGATGCGTTCTAGCTAAGATTGGTTTTCCAGCACAGACGGGGAGAACAACCGTAGCGACAGACAAGGCTTCAGTGTGAGCTACAGGCTACAGCAACTGGAAGTATGTCGGAGCCTGTGACAGTGTTTCTGTAATTAATCTCCCTACCAGAAGGGGGAGACAGAAGTTCTGCACTGCAGGTTTAATATAACTAGCTTAATCAGTAAAGGAGATATTCACCTTTCTGTGTTTGTTGTATCATAATATTTAGTGAAGTAATGGAGACAGTACTTTGTGTCCCTCCTTTAAACATTTTTTAAACATTTAAAAAGATAATTCTGTATATTTATCACTTTGCAAGAGAACAACTCATAGTCTCACATTATTGCAACTTCATTCAATAACTAAACAGTTTGGCTCATGTTCACTGAATCAAATCGTGGTTTCCAAAAATAATAATCACTGCTGAAGTGAATCACCACCTTGAATAACTGAATTGAATCAACCAGTGCTGAGGCAGTGATTCACATCCCCACGCGGAGAAGCCAAAATTAGCTTATTGTACAATCAATACTACATGCTAAATCAGTCATAGAATGGGATGATGGCCTGTCTAATTTTTTTAATCACTGTGGCGGATGGTTGCTGACATTTCAGCACCGTGGGAAAACCTGAATCCTGTCCACAATCAGAGATTATGTCAGGCTACAGTACATTGTGACAGCAGTTCTAACTTAATCAAAGTAGGTCACTTTGGCTGCAGTGTACAGCAGGGAAAAAATACTAAAATAATATCAGTGTCGTGATATGACTATGCATCGTCTGGGATGTTGACCCTCATAATATTGTGATATAATTCAGATATCTTTTCCTAAGACCTCGACTTTTCAGACTTTTGCAGGTGAGTAATATCAATATTGACCGACTCTTCATACTGACCATTTTATTAAAATTGCAAATGGCATTTTCTCAGAGGCGCCCTACAAGCACCAAAGTCATAAACAGAATGTTTGCACATCGTTCAGTGTCAGCAAAAACTATCATGGGTTTAATGAGGTCGGCTTGGTGACAGTGGTGTCAAAACGACTGATATGATATAAAAAATAAATAAATATCGGTTTACAAAGGGACAAATTCATTTATCTGACAGGCATCCAGATGGTGAACTTGACTGTCAGTCAGCTGAAGACCAAATAGTACATCAGAGCTGTTGGTAGTGTCGAGGTCAGTGTCTGGTATTAATAAGAAAAGATACGCCGCGGCCGCCAACAATAATGATATTGATGATGATTTACAAAACAAGCCAACAGGAGACCAATAAGAGGTTTATCTTTGAGGGCTTGAAAACAAGAGTTGCGTATCCTCACTACAAGCCGCTAACTAACCAGCGTTAGTCTGAGCCAGATTTGACATCAGAAACGTTAGATATTATCTTATACAGCTAGGAGGTGAGTGCGTAATTTTAATCAAGTTGCTACGGATATGGAAGCATATATAGTCTGTGAAAGGCTTGCCATTTATAAAGCTATCTTTAGCAACGCTAAAGTCATCAGAGCAGATGAGTCCCTGGATTGATTATTCCTTTGTTCCGTTAGCTAACGTTAACTAATGTCGAACCCGCTAGCCCGCTAGCAAGGTTGCGATTCAGTGTTGGTTCCGATATAATGTTGTTTGAGCCACGTATACTTCAAAATATGTACGTTTATTTCCACTAGAGATCGGCTAATAATAGCCGCTTAGCCTAACGCTGAACTGCGGTAATGAAAGGAACCCGTTGTGTTGCTTGGTTAGCTTTCTGAGCTTACTCCTATGGCGTAAACATAGCTTTGCGTAGCTAAAAAAAGCTAACGGTAGTCGCTGAGTAGGTAGCCTTTCTATCGGCTATGTATTGCTTACAGTGTTGTGTTCATATTACCTGCCAGTTGTTTTCGAAGAAGTAATGCTGATTGTTCGGTCATGGTACGCGGGCTAAATGAAAAACACTTTGTGTCGGCAAATACTTCACGACAAAAAGAGCTACAGCTGAAATCGGGATGAGATCCTGCGCTGCCTGCTGCTGATTTCCCTCTGTGTTTTGACACAAGATTCAGCTGCTGGCTGTCGCTGTGCGCGTGCGCGTCCGCAGTTGTCTGTGCGTATATGTGTGTGTCAACAGGCACTAACCTGGAAGCGTTATTTCCAACCTTCCTAATTGATTGATTCCTGATTGATTGTGTATTACATTACATTTTGACCAATGTGAGTCCAGCTGGGACATCAAATACCGTATGTCCCAACTAAGTCTTATCAGTGCTCTATTGTGTTGAGAGTCCTAGACCTCTTGGTGTTTATGATGATGAAAAGATTGACTGGTTGTTGTTTACTTAAAAAATGTCTGGTCTTATTGGATGGAGACTTTACTGTCTCATTTATGCAGAGGTGAGTAAACCAGTTCTTCCAAATTCCTCTTGATTCTGTAAAATTGTCAAAATATGTCTTTTCCTAGTATTACAACAATTGGTATTGTTGTTTTGACAAATTTATTGATCCTATTAAAGGGCCACGTATTTTTGCTGAAACCCGTGGAAACAACATTGTCAATAAATGTCAATAAATGTATGATATATCATAATAAAAAATATGCTTATATTATGTACTGGGTAGCCTATATTGTTTATTTTTTTCTGAAACTTTTTATTGACTATAGTATTCCATTGTTTCACTGTTTCATTTTTCTTTTGAATCCTATTTGTTAGATTTGTTTTGGAGCTACACACCTAGAATTTCACTATACGTCGTACTGTGTATGATTTTGTAATGACTGATTACTGATCAATGATTTTATTTATTTTTAGAATATTATCCTTTGAGATCAAAAGACCTTTTTATTTGACTCATTATTTCCAGCTGTTTGAAATATCTGAATAAATTTGTGCCACTTCAGTGTCATACATGGCCGATTTCAGGCATGGGTTAGGGGGTATCAAAAAGGTATTTCTGATGCCGTGGTGGGTCATGATATGGACAGAGGCACTTGAAGATGGGCACAAACAGCCAATAATTTCTGAGCGTTGTTTAACAAAGATGCTACGTGTTTAAGGGTTAAATTAACAGGTGTTACCCAAAAATCTAAGTGATTTTCCCGTGTTTCCCGTTCATATCGGCTCGTAAATAAAAAATATTGCTGCAGCGAATACACAAGATGCGTTCAAATTGTAAGTACGCACGTACGGATGTAAGTATGCACCAGCGATCTCACTTTCGACGTAAACGTTTTCTGTTAAATGTTCACATATAGTTTCTAAAATAAAATAAAAAATAAGTCGATTAAAACTAAAAGTCTAAAATTTTCTGAATATATAAAATTTACAAGTACAGTGGTTGAAAGCACGAGCTCGGGAAGCGTACCTGAAGGCAGCAATATGCGGAAGGAAGGCTGTTCGGCGCCATATTTAATACATCAGAAGCTAGCTAGCATTAGCTGTTTACAAGCCCAAACTTTTAATTTGAGACGTTAACCCTAACGCAAACCTTCAACTTAATCGAAAATGAATGTAATAGATCATGTGCGGGATATGGCCGCCGCTGGCCTTCACTCCAATGTCCGGATATTGAGCAGTTTGTTGTTGACGATGAGTAATAACAACCCGTAAGTATTGTCAGAGCGGGGTCCGTCTATTTCCCGAAATGTTCGCCCGTGACAGTGATAGCCCAAAGCTAACTGGACAAAACGGATAACGTTAATGATTAAAAGCACCCCGGGCTTTTAGATTAATGCAAACTGACCTCCGCAGAAAAAAAAACTCAGCCCATGTAATTACGTTAATAAGAGTAATTCCTTGGGCAGACATAGTGTAACCTCACGGTCTTTTCCAAGAAATAGTCATTGTAGAGTCTCCTTCAGTTAGCTTGAATTATTGTGAATTGAAATGTATAACCGTACATCCGAGTATTGTAGATTACCGGTAACGTTAGACTTCGTCATATTTATTGTTATTTTTCCCCACTTTATAATCTGGATAATATAGTGTTTTTAAAAAAGCGTATATGTAAGAGTTGTGCTGTCAAAGTTACTGTAAAATGTTTTTGTTCTGATGCAACCCAATATTACTACTACTAGGAGACAGCAGAACCACAATTGGACGTGGATTTATTTTTACACTCCTGTGATTTGGATCAATTGACACTTTGACTGTGTTGTTATGGTTTCATATTGGGAATATTCTTCAACAGTTTGATTGGCTGTATATGTTTTATGAACTTGATTTTCTGCTGTTTCTATTCTGTTTTTCTCTTCTGCTTTCCAGAGAGCTGTTCTCACCGGCCCAGAAGTACCAGTTGCTGGTTTACCACGCAGATGCCATCTTCCATGATAAAGAATATCGTAATGCTGCCTGTAAATACAGCATGGCATTACAACAGAAGAAGGTGCTCAGCAAAACATCCAAAGTTCGTACTTCTGCTGGTGGAGCTGCATCTAACATACAGGCACAGGTATGTTAGACAAGACTATACATTTGTCAGTTTTTGCTGTAATACAACTGAAGTGTGTGTCCTAGCAGATTTCCCACAATCACAGAAACATTTGTTTTCATTTTCTGTGTTGATGATCGTATCATACAAGTATTTTGCACCTTGCATATGTAAAACAATGAAAATATTAAAATCTTGATAGACGGCAACAAGTTCCTTCTGCCATAGCCATCATTTACTGTAAGCTAAGGGATGATTGAGCATGTGGTTGAAAAAAACATTTTTCTACTAATGTGTGTTAGTGCCTTTTTTGCTGCATGCACCACCATTTTTAATTAAAAATCCACCATCTTGGTCAGTTGGCATGAAATGCTAATAGAAAAAAGTACACACACGTTGAATGTTGTCTTTCAGAGTTTGCCATCAGAAATTGAGGTGAAGTACAAGATAGCTGAATGCTACACCATTTTGAAACTGGATAAAGATGCCATCGCAGTGCTTGATGGGATTCCATCCAGACAGAGGACTCCAAAGGTAAGATGCTACTCTAATGGTTACTGAAATAAGCCTTTTTCTTAATACATGCCTATATTTGTTAACTCAGAGAAGCTGCGTAATTAATCAAGCCCCACCCCCCAATGTGTGTGATCAGTCACAGCATTAGACTGTGCAACGTTCACATAAGGAAAACAATGAATGTTGTAGAAATGCAGGCAGGATAATGATGTGTAGCCACGTCTTTCTCTCAAGTGAAGCCGCTGTCTGTGTTGTGTACACAAAGCTTTGGCTGCATAAGACTATCGAAATCAAAATAATGGCTACTTATAAGTTTTGCATTAATTCTGCAAATGTTTGAGCCCATTAGCTTTTATGGAGAATTATGATAAAATGGATGTTTTTTTCTTTGTTGCCTCAGATCAATATGATGCTAGCTAACCTGTACAGGAAAGCTGGTCAGGAGCGTTCTGCAGTGACGAGCTACAAAGAGGTCCTCAGACAGTGTCCCCTTGCCCTGGATGCCATCATTGGTACGTATGTTTAGGGATGGGCTCTTGTACACATGCACATACACACACACACAAAAGTTCTGCTTGCACTTTGTTAATCTCTTGCTCCAGTGTATAGACCTGTTTGTTTAAACACTCTTTAAATAAACTTTGCTTCTTTTTTTTCTCCAGGTCTTCTCTCTTTGTCAGTCAAAGGAGCTGAAGTGGCGTCCATGACTATGGATGTGATCCAAAGTATCCCCAACCTGGACTGGCTCTCTGTTTGGGTCAAAGCATATGCCTTCATACATGCAGGGGACAATCAGAGAGCCATCAACACTATTTGGTGAGCAGGGCAGCAGTGCTTTGTACAAACTGACTCAATACTACGGTTCCTTTTAATGTGACGTTTTTTGTTTTTTTTTGTATTTGATGTGTCTTCATCCCTCCTTCATCTCATCTCAGCTCTCTTGAGAAGAAGTCTTTGTTGCGGGACAACGTGGACCTCCTGGTGAGCCTGGCAGATGTCTACTTCAGGGCAGGCGACACCAAGAACGCTATCCTGAAGTTTGAACAAGCCCAGATGCTGGACCCATACCTCATCAAAGGTGTGCTGCAGGATGAGAGGAGTTTTAATTTACTGATTGAATGACCTAACATCTGTCACCAACCGTTAAAATGTAGTTTGCACTTAACCCTATTTTCTATCCTCATGGCTTCATTGACATCTGTGCTTTGAGCTCTGGAAGTTTGCACCAGCTGCAGACTGGTTTAAACCACACTGAACAAGACGTGAGACTTTTTGCAATCCTGGTGAAATGTCAGTTCTGTTGTTTACACTTGCAGGAATGGATGTTTATGGATACCTGATGGCTCGTGAAGGACACTTGGAGGATGTTGAAGTCCTGGGAGGTCGATTGTTTAATATCTCAGACCAGCATGCAGAACCCTGGGTGATCTCTGGGTGAGTCTCTGAGGAGGCCGCCTTAATAGGCCTTTGCTTAAGACTGTACAATAGAGTTCCTGTTACTTTCTACGTAAAATATCACTGTCATGTTTTTGTAATCCTTTGAATTTGTGTCTGTTGTTCAGGTGTCACAGCTTTTATAGCAAGCGATACTCCAGAGCCCTCTACCTGGGAGCCAAGGCCATCCAGCTGAACAGCAACAGTGTGCAGGCTCTCCTCCTGAAGGGGGCAGCACTGAGAAACATGGGTCGTGTTCAAGAAGCCATCATCCATTTCAGAGAGGCCATGCGCTTGGCACCCTGCCGACTCGACTGCTATGAAGGCACGTTTGACTTTTTTTATTTTATTCTTCTATGGTTTCTACCTTCTCCATAAGATGTAGTACATTTCTATTCTGCTCCACTCATCCACTAATCAGTAACTGTCCCTTCACAGGTTTAATTGACTGTTACCTAGCATCCAATGGGATTCGAGAGGCTATGGGAATGGCCAATAACATCTATAAGACTCTGGGGGCCAATGCACAGACTCTGACCATTCTTGCCACAGTGTGTCTGGAGGACCCTGTGACTCAGGAGAAAGCCAAAACCCTGCTGGACAAAGCACTGGCCCAGAGACCTGACTACACCAAGGCTGTGGTCAAAAAGGCTGAACTGCTCAGTACGTATACCCGTTAGATTGAGCCTGTTTTTCTTTTCACAAATCAACTGGCCAGCTGAAGCATTAAATATTGTATGACTTGTATAAATATGCATATGCAGATAGAAATCAAAAGTGTCCTGTTTTCTTGTGAAGGCCGGGAACAGAAATATGAAGAAGGGATCGCGCTCCTCCGTAACGCCCTGGCCAATCAGAGCGACTGTGTCCTGCACAGAATGTTGGGAGATTTCTTGGTGGCCGTCAATGATTACCAAGAAGCCATGGATCAGTACAGCATAGCACTAAGGTAACCAGAGTTTACTTCTAATCTTAGAATATGTAGCTTTAACAGTACACTTTTATGACAGGTATACAAATCAACGCACAAGTTAAACTGTCAGTTTGTGCGTTTTGTCTTTCCTAAGCCTGGATCCCAATGATCAGAAGTCTTTAGAAGGCATGCAGAAGATGGAGAAGGAGGAGAGCCCCACAGACGCCACGGTGGAGCTGGATGGTGACGACATGGAGGGCAGTGGAGAGGATGGAGATCTTGAAGGCAGCGACAGTGAAGCGGCACAATGGGCCGATCAGGAACAGTGGTTTGGTATCCCCAGCCACTGAAGGATACACAGCCAGGTCCACCTTCTAACACATTGCAGCCTGTCAAACAGGACTGATGCTAGTTTCCCCAACACTGTAACAACCTTGTCAGCCACTTCACCGTGGAGCTATTTGAGGCTTGTTTGCTGGTCTGTACATTTGTATTACCAGGAACACTCCACCTATCTCTAATGCTACTTTGGCTATTTGTTCAGCGCTTGTTTCATCTCTGCTGGCAGTCTGTGGCTACCTGAATAAGTGCAGCACTGTTCCAGGTAGTGCAAAGTACAACTTAAATATATTTGTTACAAAGTGAGTGTCAGTGTGTTAAAAAAAAGACTTGCTCTGAAGTTGTTCACAAGAAGGCTGTATACCGCGAAATGTCGAGTGAAGCAACTGCTGTGATGGTGAATTTTGTTCAGGTCAGAAAAAGGCTAGAGTTATCTTTCACGTGTGTTACAGGAGGGACTGGCAAAGATGTTACATTTGTGTTTTGTTCGAGTCTGACTGACTCGCTGCAGATGTCAAAGTATCAAAATAAAGTTTGCCATGACTTTGTGTCTGACAGGGAAACGGGGGATCTGTAAAAAGTGATTATGTACTATATTTCTGCTGCTTTCAAATGTATCATCTTTAATTTTTAATGACCATGTGTCATGTAATGTACGTGCATTTAATTTGGGTGTGTGTTTGAGTCTTGCCTTTCTGGATCAAAAAAAACAAAACTCCATGACTGACTCACTCTTAAGTTCGGAAATGTTACTTCACTATTTCAAGACGAATGTTTATAGTATTTTGTACATATTTTTTAAGTGTATAATAAAGACTGAACACTCTTCACACATTAATGTAGTAGGTCCAGTTCCTCTTCAACAAGTCCAACAGTAGATGGTAGGTATATAGTAGAACACATTTATGATAAGTTATTGTTTATAGTAGTGGTATAGTATTTTTTTTGGTATTTATTCGAATCTGCAAAGTAACAATGGAAGTTATGACAAATGAAGTGGAATAAAAAGTACAATACTTAAGTATATAACTTCAGTAAATTGTACTTCGTTACTACTTAGTTTGACACTAGATTTTTATTGCAAATGTTTATCGGTCTCCTTGATTACTAAAAATCAGTATATCAACCTTTTAAAGCCATATCGGTCGATACCCAGTAGACAACACATGACACCAGCGAGTAATCTCTTCACATATGACAGTTTTATTTACCTGAAACCAAAGTCCATGTGATACATTGTACAATCATCTCTGAAAATACAGTAAAGCAGTTTGGCAAAAAAGTGCCAGTGGAGGGACTGCCCGCTGTTCTCATGGTAAAACGTATTCATCACTGCACCGCTGCACGTCCGCCTTCTCAGACATGGCAAAATCTGCTCCAAACATGTTGCACATCTCAGTGCAAAAACAGAAAAGAAAAAGGCTGTTTGGTTTTTTAAATATCCCATAAAAGTATTTCCTTAGGAAAGACAAACAGTCTTTTGAGCTTATTTTACATTTGTACTATTTGACGAATGTCTATTCTATTTACCAATACTATACATTGTCTTTTACACAAGTCTGGTAAAACAGATGGTGGATTCAGCGTACATGCACCATGGAATATAGTACAATTGACTGTACAGGGTACTAAGATCTTTGTCTAAAAAGATGGCATGAGAGTTGTATCATGGTCTGGCTCATGCAGGACGATGGAACGACTGATGGGGTGCGATTGGCTAGTTGTCACCAGACACTTATTCATGGCCATTCTATAAAAACGATGGATGAATGGTAAGAGCCTCCGTCTTCATATTACTTAACTGACATGCAGCTGTTGTAAGATGTGCTGCCCCGAAAACACACATGCACAACACAAAACAAAACCAAAGTTTCTGCGAGGAATTTAGAGCAGAGCTGGGCTTTACTTGGCCTTTGCTGAAAAGGAAGAGAAAAAAAAACAGAAGAGAGGAAAGAATCAAATCAGTGGACATCTGAGCAAAAGCGTCTGAGCAGCAAATAATTTAAATTCATCAGTAATTCTTTTCACAAAAGGAGCAATATATATTAAGGCCATGCTATGGGCAAGCAGAGGATTGGGGCAAAAGACAAATGCAAATTTAAAAAGAAGAGATATATATAAATAAAAAAAACAGTAACGCCATGTCACATAACGGCATGAGGGCACCTAAATGTCAGCGTCTCTGCCAGTTACTAAAACATGCTGCTAGTCTACAGTCAAAATCAACCAGCACCACAACAGTGACACTGTGCCACTTTCAAATGCAAAAAAGTTGTAATCTGGCACTTGGTGACACTGAAGGCATTTTCAAACAAGCTCGCCAAACAACTGAATTTTTCTCCTCTTACTCTTGTACCATTAAAAGTGTAGCATTTAAAAACAAAACAAAAAAAAACTGCTAGTCCTATCCAAAACATGAGGAGCCGTCATCGTCATTCTTATGCAACGACGAACAGCAAAGCTGCGTGTGCAACCGTGTACAGATGAGTTGGCATGCAGGTCAAAGTGTACTCACTCTGCAGGTAAACAGGTGGGAGGCATTGGAAGAAACAACAGTTAGCTTTCAAAGTAAGAGAACTCAGAGCAGCCACTGGCCTGGGATTATTGGAGCAGGCATGCAGAAAGGCTAAGACCACACTAGTGTCAATGTATGGAGCAACACCACCCAAAAAACAAAAAATTCTATACAGAGATTCTACTTTGTGTGCTATGTACAGATATACAGACTCTTCCAATGACCGGGCGTCCATGTTGTGCTCAGTTGATAAAGACTAACAGCTTCTTGGTGCCTTTTTACATGTTCAAGTACAGTATGTGCACATTATACATACATTAGATTACTGTAGTTGCAAAATTAAGACTGAAAGTTAAGACTTAATTAAAAAATAAAAGAAGGTTAAATGTGTTTTCTTCAAGTAAACAAAAAAACAGGCTCTGAATCAAACTGGTAACATATCTTTGCCCTCTCTTCCCTCCAAAAACACAGGAACAAAAAATATATATATTTTAAAAAATAACATTTAAAAAACGTGTGTGAGGGTTTTTGTCTCTACTGCAAAACAAATTGGTGTTTACCTCAACACTTCAAATGGTAATTATGAAATGGTTATTAAGACAGATGTGTGGTCATGGTCATATTAACAGCATTGAGGTAGCTGTGCTCTGCCTACTGCAGAAAATAATGAACGATAATGCATGGAGCTCAAAAACATCTAGAGAGATTCATGCCAGGGCAAATATATTCAAGTCTTTACCCCCAAAATTAGTATTGTACTCTACAGGTCCTTCACACCCAGCATTCTGGTCCCCACAGCCCCTCCCAAAAAAATTACAAAATATTAATTATTATAAAATAGTGTAAATTCTCTGTACAGCTCAACACACAGCTGGGGCATCTCAAACTGCTCAAAACAGGGGATCGGAAGAGAGAAAAGCGTGATGATGTAATAAAACACGGACATAATGTCAGTCGAAGTCATTAAAATATGACTAAAGCCCCAGACCCACGCCCCAAAAACATTTATCGGTGAGAATGTCCTAATTACAAAAGACCTGACAGACCGTCAGAACAGGTGTGCGGGTGTTGACTAAGTTGTTCCGAGTTAATGTAACTGTGTTAGAAGTGTTTGTGTTAATGTCCACTTCACACTGGTGCACAGGGAGGGGAGTGTACTGGAGTCAGTCAGGGCCACAACATGGCGGACACGTTAGTGTCGGTGCTGTAGATCCACAGCACCAGGGGTAGGGAGACGGCCACGAAGGGCCAGGAGATGCCCTTGGAGCATGCAGACAGAGAGCAGCCTTTGCTGGCTGGCTTCTCCAGCTGTTTACCCCAGTCCAAGTAGTTCCTGGCTAAATACTTTAGCAGCTCGTCCAGCAGGATGACGGGCAGGGAGATCTTCAGCACCATCATCCACTGGGTTGCATCCAGAGGGGTGATCTGGAAGATGACCTGGGAAAGAGCAGGACAACGTTTATCTTTAAACGTGGATTTGACAGAAGTGTACATGGTGTCAGCATGGTGACACGTCACGTTCTACCCTACAGTACACAGGGCCAGAAGGGCCATTCGGTGGATGTTATGAGGCACCTGGTGGCCTAATGCTTAAAGGAATAGATACATTAGATTAAATACAAAAATGTGGTTTTATCAGTTATCTTATCGGGATCCGCCATGAGAAGCAAGTAATTATTGGTTATCGGCTATAAAACACAATAAATATCATGCATCCCTAATTTTTAAGTACTTTTCTTGTATTTGTGTAGCCCATCAGTTTCCATCAAATCCCTGTAATGAGGCCATACAACCACTAGAGGGCGAATAGAACCACATAACTCCGGAAACCCTCCTGCAGCCGGATTATAAAGCAGCAGATTTCTGTGTTTCGTTTTCAGATGACAGTGTCATCAAGTTATCGCTGGATATTCTGTCACACTCACAGGCAGAGGCTCCACATAGAGGATGAGGAAGTGGAGAGACATGGAGAGGCAGATGGCCCCCAGCAGCCAAATGTTCTCCCAGGGAGGCATCCGCAGCAGAGACTGGTTCTCCGACAGACTGGACAGAAGGGATAACACAGATGGTGATTCATTTACACAGTTTGCCCTTCACATCCCGAATGCAGCTATCCTTGGAGGAGAGCGTCACCTATTTACCTGTTGAGAGCATTGCACATCTCAATGGTGACGAGCACGGACAGGGCCATGGTCATCGGGTAGGGCGACTCGAACACGTGGCAGTCCAGGCCGTCGAAATCTGGGTGGTCTGGGGCGCACTGGAGAAAGTGGCTCTGCGGAGAGGGAGGCAGGGGGGTGAGGGGGGGGCAAAGAGCTGACACGGGTGATCACTCGGACAGGCAGACTTACCAGCTGGTACAGAGTGATCTGAGGTCCATCTTCGGAGATAGTGAACCACCAGGCGGCAGCTCCCACTGTGGCTGCACCCACATAGCCTACAAGCAAAGAGACCAATTAAAATCACAATACACTAATTATTTATCAAACTGCATGAAGCCAAATTTTACACTATTGCCCATTAACAACCGACCTCCAATGGCCAGGTATCTGAAGAAGAGCCAGCCAGAGATGAGGGGCTCCTTAGCATTACGAGGAGGCTTCTCCATGATGTCCAGGTCTGGGGGGTTGAAGCCCAGGGCAGTGGCAGGGAGGCCGTCAGTCACCAGGTTGACCCAGAGTAGCTGAACTGGGATCAGAGCCTCGGGGAAGCCCAGCGCCGCGGTAAGGAAGATGCTATCAGGAGGAATAACTCCAGTTAGCGCTGGAACAAGTCTGATCACTCTATTAGAATTCTGCCCTCCACCTGCTCCCGAGGACACTCACCAGACGACCTCCCCCACGTTGGAGGAGATAAGGTATCTGATGAACTGCTTCATGTTGTTGTAAATGGCTCTGCCTTCTTCGACGGCGGCCACGATGGAAGAAAAGTTGTCATCGGCGAGGACCATCTCAGAGGCTGACTTGGCCACGGCAGTGCCAGAGCCCATGGCGATGCCGATCTCTGCCTTCTTCAAGGCAGGGGCATCATTCACTCCATCACCTGTCTGTGGAGAAATATTTTGTTACAGCCGAGTAACACAACACACATGATGTTTACGAGATACCCGCAGGTTTTAGTTGCCATTTTTAAACCAGAAATGGATTAAAGAGCAACAACTAAAATAAAGAAACAAAACTGATCTCTAATAAAATAAAAATAAGACTTCATACCATAGCAGTGATCTCGTCAAATCCTTGCAGGAACTCGACGATCTTGGACTTGTGCGATGGCTCGACGCGGGCGAAGCAGCGAGCGTGAGTCACAGCGTCGAGCTGAGCCTGGGGCGAGAGTTCGTCAAACTCTCGTCCGGTAAACGCCATGCATTTCACGTCATCCTCCTCGGTCAGGATGCCGATGCGGCGGCAGATGGCCACAGCTGTGCCCTTGTTGTCCCCGGTGATCATGATGACCCGGATACCGGCCTGACGGCACAGCATGATAGAGGCCGCCACTTCCTGTCTAGGAGGGTCCAGCATGCCGACACAGCCAACGAAGGTCAGGTCGGACTGGACGCAGAGAGACAAAGACGTGACTGAATGAAAATAAATACTCTACAAGCAGAAACCAGATACAGCAACTGTGCCAGAAATTAAATTCACCTCATACTCTGCGAATTTGGCAGTGTCAGACAGTATCATGTCCTCCATTTTGGGCGGGCTGTCTCTTGTGGCCAGAGCCAGGCACCTTAAGGTGTCATTACCCGTCCCGTACTCACGGATCACAGACATGATCCTCTCCTTGATGGCTTTGCTGAGGGGAACTTTGCTGTTGCCAACTCTGACGTGAGTGCATCTCTCAACAACTCCCTCTGGGGCTCCCTGTGTGTTAGGGAACATAGTGTTTGAAAACATAGAAGAAGAACGTCAGGCAGCGAAACATGTTTACATGTTTCTTTCAGTATACCTTGACAAACATCTTGCCCATGGAAGAACGATTTTTGGGGGTGCAGTAGACGGACATGGACTTCCTGTCTCTGGAGAACTCCAGGGTGAACTCCTTCTTCATCAGCTGCTTGATCACCTGATCAGACAAAAAAGACAGACGGAGTGAGAAAATCCAGCTGAGCGGGAGCACTGGAAATCTGCAGCGTGTGCTGGTGACGGAGCTGCCGTCACTCACAGAGTTGCAGGCGTTAGCCCGGTCGATCTTGGACAGGCTGTTGACTTCAGTGTCGAAGACGTTCATTTTCTCCACCAGACAGGTCAGCGCGGTCTCCGTGGCCTCGCCCACCTTCTCATACACACCCTTCACCTGAAGCATCAAAAACATTCATGAAAACAGTAGTATAAAAACCCACAATGTTCACGTGTTGGCTCAGGACAGAAAATTGTTTTAGCTCATCAATAACTACCCCAAAAAACTTTCATCAGAAGATGGACAGACCCTAATTAAAACTACAATTTTATAGTTTTTAAATCGTATGCGTCTTGAAAAGATTGACAGCCAAAGATACGAATAGATAAGGATGTTAACATTTCCCTAATGCCTTTTCTTAAAATAAATGTTTTTGCCCCGGAATTAAAAATATCTGTGACTTTGGGTGTTTTATTTTGAAAAGGCAGAATGTACACCATGTTGTACTTTGTTATTCTATATTTATTACCATTAGTACTATTATACTATTTATTTACTGCCATTTTTTATTTTCATATTTGGTTCCATTACTTTTAAACTATGTACTGGAGTGCTGTGTGTTAATATTACACTGCACACGTCTGACATGTAAAGTAAGAAGCTGGGTTCCGACCTCGTTGAAGTCCAGAGAGGAGTCATTACACAGGGCACAGATGGTAGCCAGTTCAACCAGGGCATCATTCTGGGTGCACTTCACTGGTTTACCATCCTGGTACCTGAGGACATGTACACAGTATTAACCTGTGTGTGTGTACAGTTCATTTAACAATGAGAATGTTGTTAAATTCAAGCAACATTGGGAGATAAAGGGAACAAATTGAGCCATGGAAGCAATAATGAAATTATCAAACAAACACAGAGTATCTGGTGCAAAATTGCAAAGAGGGAGACATTAAAATATTAAGTTGACCCACCCTAGACCCCTACTTTAGGAGAAAGAAATAAAAAGTTTTGAAGAACTAGAGAGGGATTTTAAGCCAGAAATATCGAAGGGGAGATATATGTTTAGCTCTAAACAAATTTTGGGAAATGAAATCTATAATGTTTAAGTCTAGTATCTTGGTGTAATAAGAGAGGATGTGATCTGTAAAAAAAAAAGAAAAGAGAGAGACTGTTGTCTGTGTAAAAAATACTGTTTATTACCAGTAAAAAAAAAAAGAAAAAAAAGTGATTGGTACAAACCAGAGCCTCCAAGCCTCAAACAGTGGATGGACTTAGTTAAAGAAATCTTTGTAATGGAAAGGATGACTTTCTCTGCCTATATTACAGTGGAAGAGGGCGCGACCTTCCTGTGATTTGTTTTTTTTCTGGACAATAATGGACATCTGGTACAATAAATCATAATTATTCAAGCTCATGTGCTCCCACTCTTCCTGTTCTTCTTTGTAAGTGTTAAAACTTATTAAATAAAAAGTTAAAAAAGAAAGTTCTCTTTCACCCCAACAGTTTCCTAACATTGATACAGTCAATGAGATATTTTAGCTTACGCCTAGGATTTATGGACTTGGCAGTAAAGTACTCACACTTCTCCTTCAGGTGCGTAGGTAGAGCCTGTGATGGTGAACTCTGATAGAGAGCAGCTGTCGCCCTCAGCCTTATTGACAACAAACATCTAGAGAACAAAACAGAAGGCGGGACAAAACAAATTTAGAGTTTTTTCATAGACGCTGCCTGAGTCTGTGCTGTCACAGCAGGTGGCAGCAGACACCACAGAGAGGACCTGAAGAGCGAGAGCTCTCTTTAAGACAGTAGATCATCCTGCAGCAGTGTTACAGGGTGCGTCTTTGTGAGGGCCAGGCGGGGTGGGCTGCTGCCTAATGTGAGAGACGGGTGTTTAGTTTCCCTCCATAAGTAAACAGAAGAGAGCACAGAGAGACACTGTGTCTAAAAAGGAAGATGCCGCAGTGTCAGGCCTGCTCCTTCAGGAAGCCTTCCAATCATACACATGCACAAACACACACATCTAGTCAGGGACTGGTTCTAATTTTAAAAAAAAAACTTTCAACATCAACCACGGCCAGTAAACACAACATTACATTATCCGTCAGGTAGGGAGGCCACAAAACACTGTTACAGACAAGAAGACATCCTCATCATGGTCTCACTGTGTGCAGGTTTTTGTTCTTTTAGCCATTAGCTTCTTATAATAATTTATCTTAAAATGTTGTATGCATGTGTGTGTTTAAAATAAATGCTTTCATTAATTATGAGACAGCAGTAAAAATCTATAAGCACACTTATTTATAGGTTGTTTTTTTTTCCCTGCCGAATCACAAGGCTATTTAATCATGGCTGGTGCAACATGCGGCACAAACAAAACAGAGGCTGATAAAAAACTATAAATTAATGCCACAAGTCTGATACAGGCTGAACCAACTGTTCTGAGAAAGCAGTGAACAGGCAACAAAAGAGGATTTAATAAACGCTGAAATGTCTTCTCGATGTGGGGCCCGAGTAGCGCTGAGGTGCCACTCAGAGACAGAGAGAGAGGGAGGGAGGGAGAGGGAGAGAGAGAGAGAGAGAAGCAGAGTGTGATGCAAGGTCAGTTACGCAACAGCAGCATAGAAAGTCATCCAACAGCTCAATGTAGATTAGAGGAGTGGCAGCATGTTGTCTTCCTGTTAAATAACCTGGATCACTAGGAACACTCTCTGTTTGCATAGTGTTAGCATTTTAACTGACAAACGTATTGAAGGCGAATAGGGACGAGCTTCAGTATTCGAGTACTCGTTTTGGACGTCGGTATTCATTCAACAGATTCTACTATTCGAGCACTCAGATTGTTTTTTAAATGAAATGATAATTTCTGCATATATTCTAACAGCTACGGTCGAGTGTGTGAAGAATTGAAGTGAAGAAATTAGTTTCTATCCATCTATTCTATACATTAGCCATGAGTTATTTCATTACCATTATACTTCCTTTTTCAGAACTGCGACTGTAAGCTACTGGGAACATTGCAGAATTAGCGTAAAGGACAGGAACAGATGACATCTGTGGCGATGCAGAAAACAATTTACTTAAGCTAATGTCCCCCCCCCCACCCACCCCCCCCTGCAACACACTACAGTTTCCAGATCATAGTCGGTGAGCAGGGGCGATGTTTTCTTTTCCTCCCAGGTGAAGTTGATTCTTGCTTCGGGAGTAACTCCCTTCACCTTTCCAGCAGTTGGGGAAACAACACACGGTAGCTTCACGTTGGTCTTGAGAAGCTGCAACCTTTATTTACTGACAAACTGTAACCTGCACTGTACATTTACAACTACTGACAACTTGCTGCTGCTCTTTTCCTCCTGCTCTGCTCCTCTAGATATAGAATATGATAGATACAGTCTGTGCAGCGCAGAAAGGTAGGTTAACCCGAACACCAACCTGCATTTTATCGGACCCTATTCTTGAGTTTGTTTGTCTTTTTGGGAGTACTTAGACTTGTTTAATGCAAGTACTTGAATATGGAAATTACATGCCCATCCCCAGGCAGGGACAACAAAGATGACAAAACACTGACGACCAAGCTGCTCAGCAATGCACCAAGTGTGTGTGTGTGTGACTCACTCTGCAGACAGACATCTGGTTGGTGGTCAGTGTTCCCGTCTTGTCAGAGCAGATGACAGAGGTGCAGCCCAGGGTCTCCACGGATGGCAGGCTGCGGACAATGGCGTTCTTCTTGGCCATGCGGCGAGTGCCCAGAGCCAGGCAGGTGGTAATGACAGCAGGAAGACCTTCAGGGATGGCAGCCACGGCCAGCGCCACGGCGATCTTAAAGTAGTAGACGGCCCCGCGGATCCAGGAGCCTCCGTGGACGGGGTCGTTGAAGTGGCCGATGTTGATGATCCACACGGCGATGCAGATAAGGGAGATGACCTTGGACAGCTGCTCGCCAAACTCGTCCAGCTTCTGCTGCAGGGGCGTCTTCTCCTGCTCTGTGGCTGCCATCTCGTCACGGATCTTACCGATCTCCGTGTTAACACCCGTGGACACGACCACGCCCACGGCCTTCCCAGCCGCAATGTTGGTACCCTGAAATAACAAGTGCTACACATGTTAGAACGAGTACATCCGAACAACAAGAACAAGAGCGGGTTTTTCCAGGGAGTGAACAGAAACTAAACAAACGAGACATCGGAGAATGTCAACAGGATGTGTGATAACTTGCTCAGCTTACAGAGAAGAGCATGTTCTTCTTGTCCTGATTGACAGCACGAGGGTCTGGCACAGGGTCGGTGTGTTTGATGACGGAGATGGATTCACCTACAAAGAAAACATGGCAGGACATTAATGCAGTTTGCATTTCTCTCAGCAGATGATCTGAGGAACAAAGCACAGCTAATTATCTCTACAGAGACATCTATGACGATTCATGCTGCCTCTCACATGCTCCTGAATGTTTCCAAGCTTCTAGGCTCATTCTGCGGCCAGCTCAAATTATCTTGTTCATCGTCATCCAGCTATTCTGGTTTTTTAAAAGACAGCTGGAGGATTGATCCATTAATCTTGGATGAGCTTAACTTTGTGCTCTCATTTTTGAAATAAAGGAAGCACTCAGTTGAGAGTCTCAAGTTCATTTAAAGCTGGGGAATGGGCTTCATCCATTGACTGTGTATAAAAGATGGACGACATGAGAGCTCCCCGAAAGTGAAGCCAAAACAACTCGATCGCCCCCTGGTGGTGGGCTGCAGTATAGGTCATAAACTCCTCCCCCTCAATGATACCAGATAGGACATGGGCCAAAATAAAAACTCAAATAAATTTTTCCTCATTTTAGGTAGCTCTTATCACGCTGATGTATATTCAAGTGTTCATTTTTCTGATCAGTTTGGTTTTAATTAGTTATTTGATGCTATAAAAAGGGGCTGAAACGTCATGATTGACAGCTGAACCCTGCCCCCGATTGAGTCGGCAGGATCTCGATACCAAGCCTCCACCCCCCGATCACTACTGCGCAGACTCTGGCTCCAAATGATGTCACCAGCGCAAGATGGCAGCGCTCGTATCCAGGATATTTTTGCTTTGTTGTTGTTGTACAGTGGGAGGAAGTGGAGTAGTGTCGTCCATCTTTATTTATGTCAATGGCTTTTTCCAAAACAATTTAAATAAAACAAACAAACTGAACTCAGTGTGTGCCAGTTACTATTGCATTTGTAACCCGTGGCCATATTTAAAACATTAAATGATAAGATATACAGTTCTTAAAGGGCTTAATGTATGATAAACCTATGTGACTTTCTATTTATTACTGAAATATGAGCATATATTCAAAGCTTCAAAGATTGAAATATGTGCAGTGAAAGGCAGGATTGCATGTTCTTGAGTCTGTGTTAAAAAAATGTGCAAGAAGAATAATGATTCCAAAAAGTAAAAGTAAATAAAATCAAAGATAAAAGAATTTACAGCATGT
This sequence comes from Hollardia meadi, assembly GCA_037974645.1. NCBI lineage: Eukaryota > Metazoa > Chordata > Actinopteri > Tetraodontiformes > Triacanthodidae > Hollardia > Hollardia meadi. The sequence goes on along the minus strand of JBBPCS010000386.1, from coordinate 5,951,443 downwards.
AGTGTGTTAGTTCTCCAGAATCTGATGGCTGCAATATCATCAGCAAACATGTCTTACCAGTCAGAATGGATTGGTCTACCCTCAGTGTTGTGGATTTGATTGAACAGATACGGATATCAGCAGGGACCTTATCTCCAACTGCAACCAAACAGATCCACAATTAGAGAAAACACACAAACAATAATGCTTACACATCAAGAGCAAAAACAAACAAATCGGCTGGAAATAAGACAAAATGGGTGATCACCAAACTTTTACACCACATGAACAGCGCTTCAATAAGTTTGATTACCACAGAGTCCACTCATATACCCCTGGTACTGTACAATGCTGTGCATGTACAGGCTAAATGAAGATTTAACAGATGAGATGCTGTCTATGTTCTGCAGGCAGTAACTCAACATTAGTGTAAATTAAACTGATCAAGCACAGCCCATTACAGGGAGATTGCTGTACCACACAGCAGCAGAGCAGTGCTGCCGCCATCACTGCAGGAAAAGAGAAGGAGAGCCAAAGAAAGAGGAGGAAATGAAGGACCCGTGAGCCATAAAAGGCCTGTCTCAAAGGAAAAGGCCAATTTGGGTACATTGGAATTGCAGTGACCTAATTCGGCTTCCTAATGGTACATAAAGGCAATGGAAACTGGGGAAATGGCTCAGGCTATGGCACAGTTCCGTGGGCATAGTCTACATATAGGCCTACTTAGTTAAAAATGCAAATCGTGTCACATTGTCACAAAAGACTCCAATTAAGAATGTGGTTCAGTTGGCAGGAGCCCACACGAGCCTGCCAGATATCCAAGAACCTAACAAAACATCAAGACGGTTGATGTGAAAAAAAGTCGGTGCCAGGAACTCTGATCCGTCAGCAGCCACTGGCCAGTCGGTGACGGCTTTTCTGAGAAGAACTAATGTGGAGCTCGTTAAACCATCTGAACCTGGAATGATGAGTCCAATGGAAGTTGCACTTCTGTGAAGGTCAATTAGGTTAATTCTAGCAGTAGAGCGATTAAATAAGTCTGTACAGCCTCCACCAGTCAACTTCTTAACAGGAATTACTGACTTAGAGGAGAGATTATAGCTCATAAAATAAATAATCGCTCCCATATTTCTTTTTTTTCTTTTTTACAGTTTGATCAGTTATTTATTTATTAATTAATTTGAGTCAAAAATCGTTTTTTCCTGCTCTAAAAGTATCGTTATTCTATCGGCCTTTGAAAATCCACTATTGGTATTAAGGCTGCAGTTAACTTCCTGACGGTATTGAATGTTCTTGCTGCACACTGAACAGAGGAACCCCGACTTTCTCAAGAGAAATGTTCCCATTCCTGGAAGACATTAAAAGCCTTAGTGTGCCACAGGAACAAAACATGAAGGCTTTTCCTTAAAAGCTTCACAATAACATCCTAGATGTTAAGCTTCCTGTGCTGGGTCATTACTTTTCATTGGACAATGATGACGTCTTAGAGTGCTGAGCCAGGAAACATGGCGAGGGGGGACAGGTTTCTAACGCCGGTGCTTTCTGCTACTCTCATACAAAAAAGACACCAGTGAGTGTTGAGACTCTCAGAGACTGTGAAAACTGGAAATGTCCCGAGGCTGTTACACTGCAGACCTGCTCCGATGATGAAGCGTGTGTATACATCATCTGCCCCGTTGTGTCAACATCCTACTTGGTAGCCATCCAGGCATCTCCTCAGGCGTGACTACACTTTCACCTCTCTGTGCTTGCCAACAGGTCATACAGTCCCTGAAATTTTACAGCGACAAAAGCTCAGAGCAGGTGATGCATTGCACCCAGTATGACTCCCAGAGGTGCCTTTCGATGCAGCCCTTTCAACAGCCGGTTGAGGCAGTGACTGGACCGAGGCTGGCAGCTTTGACTGGCACCTGCCTCCACCGTGTGCGTTTTGGGACAGCGGGCGATTCGACATGCCAGGTTTCCTCTAGGCCCAGCAGGGAGGCTACATGTGCCGATGGCAGCTGAACAAAAGGCTGACCTGTCATGTCGAGTGGGTCATTTTAAAATGGCCAACCGGCGAAGCATCCTGCAGCTTTCCAACACAGCTCCACTACATGTGCGCAACATTTTGTCCAAATAGATAGTTATCAAAAAACCTGTAGCAGGTTAAATACCAACCACTCAGGCTGTTCAATTAAGGTTAATTCCTTCTAATCTTTGGCAGCCAGGTGCACTAAAGAAGCCGTTACCATGACTCAGCAAAACCAACAGGTTAAAAAGGAAGGACATAAAACTTGTTTTTACAAACGTGCCTTTTTACAATAGTGCCAACTTACACTTCCTTAACTGCAATACAAGTGAATTTTGGTGTGCAGGTATAGACACTGCGCAAACCATTCAGGGCAGCAGTCTTATTTTTTGCCCACGGGCCACTGCGTTAGCACACAGCTCAAGTCTACGAGTGAGTGTCACTATTTTATCAGCAAACAAGGGCAGAGTAAGGAATGTTAAGTTAGCAGTTTTTCTGGTAGGAGAGACAAACCAATATTTACCAACAGCTGAGTAGTTCTGTGACTTTCTGCGGTTACATCGTCACAGATGCAATTTAAAAAAAAAAAAAAGTGCTAGCTGACTTTGGAGTAGATCCTCACCCATGACCTCTCAGTTACGTAAGCACCACCATCTCAACACCCAGTCTGCCTGAGATCTCTGCTTCGCCTTGCTCTGTTATGAATCTCAAGCAGCAGCGGCAGCAGCAGCAGGCCGAGCCACCACATAGCATGCGATTGTTCCTGTTGCCATAGTAACAAAACTCGTCCCAGGACAGGAAGCGACTGGGGTAAGAAGCCTGGCAGAATGCAATTTAAAAAAACATGAAACAATTAATTCTGAATTCAAATTAGTATTCAGATCAACTCTGGACAACATTTAAGAGAGTGTTCCTCACAGCCCACACATGCATGCTGCAAACAAATTAAGATACAAAAGACCTTTGATTTCTGATGTAGCTACAGAGAAAAACATACTGTGAAATCAGACAGACATTATAAAACATTATAAACTGTAATGTGATGTAAATATCACAAAACATATCTAACTCGTCCTTAGAGCCATGTAGGGCATTGAAATGTTAATGTAAAAAAAATGACGATCAGTTTTATAGATTTTCTAGCTTACAACAGGTCAGAAGTGTACATATCGTCATGTTTTAAGGTCAACACTTTCAGTAGTGAGCTCTCTTTATCCCACTTTAAAGGTGGGAGGTCAGACTTCAACCCCCTCTCCCACTATCATGTGTATAACCAGACAGCATAGCACGGATTCCTAGCAGTCAGCGCAGTATGACTTAGAGTTAACAAAGCTAGCGCGATGGGCTGAATATTTGTAAATCTGTATAAAAATAGAAGCCGGCTTTATAATAATGGAAAATTACTACTGCAGAATCTTAAACACATACTTTTCTCAAGCTTCCTCTCCAGCCCAGCTCGGAGCCTTTAACCTGCACTCTTTGCTCTCCCTGCAGGACTTCACTACAAAAGAGGGTGTTTTGCATTTCTAAAGCCTGCTTCAATGGTCGGTGAGATCTGACCATTTCTCTCCAGTCTTGCTGACAAGTCAGGAACCTTTGCCAAAAGACAGTCCCTCAGTGACAATGGACTCTTGCCAGACCACATTGAATGCCACATACTATCCATGGTGTCTGGAATCTTAGTGTGTGTAGGGGGGGGATTCGGGAGCTGATGGGTAGGGTCACTGTTCATTTAGCATGGTGGGGTGGGATCCACAAAGCACTTCCCTATAAGGTCATCTCTCTCTAGCACAATAGGAGCAGATGAGATTCCCCCCTCCCCTTCTATACTGCACCCCCCCCCCCCCAATATGAGTCCCCCCTCCTACCACCAGACTCCACAACTAAGCCTTTAACACCAAACTGTAGCTGGTAGCATACAGTGTGTGCTGTGTCATGACAAGGACTTAAATCAAGTGGAAGGAGCTAATGAACTTCACATATTATCAGCCAACGTGATATTCAGACAAAATCACGGATCGTACACAAAATAGGATAATTTTTTCTTCTTTTATAAATAACAACCTCCACACAGTGCTGCTACAGAAAAGCTCATTAGACACATTCTTAATTATGTTCACATCTGTGCAGCATTGAGTTGAAAATCGGATTGTAGATCTGTTTTTTTTTTATAGCTCCTGTACTTTAGATACAACTGAATGCAGATATTGTATCGTTTTAAACATGTGGTATTAAGCAAATATTGAAATATTGATACTTCTGAGAATATTACCACTGCATGATTTCCTGAGGTATGGACAGGACAGGAAACAAGACGAGCACAGAAAGCCGACAGCAACACTTTGTGCTTCAACTGCTTCAAGGTCAGATTTGAAAACACTAACCCACAACGAATAAAATTATCTTAGGCTTAGATAGAAGTCGGAGAAATGCATTGCACAGAATGTTACTTCCACAACATTAAATACATTTCAGCGAGCATATGATGAGGCCGATGAGCGTGGAGGTGCGAGTAGGAGGCAGCGGTCAAACCCACAGCAGCACCCCGATAGCGAGCAGCATGAGATTGGCTGCAGGCTATTCTTCTCACGGCCGAGGCAGCCACAGAGGGCTCATCTCAGTGTCCTCTGCCTGGGCTCAGCAGCCAGCCGGCCTGCATCTGCGTCATCACACTCCTCCTCTGCGTGGCGAGGGGTCACTTTGCAGCTTCAGGAAAATATTATTCATAGAATAAAATGGAGCCTGACGGGAGCTATTGTATAGATATTTCGAGGACTTAGGAAGTGAAATTGAGCCGATGAATTTCTTCCGACTGCAGGATAAAACATCCGATTTTGCCGCCTGCTGGGCTGCGTTTTTGAGTAAGCCTCAAGCTGCTGACAGCAAAGCCTCCGGCTACGTTCATCAGGAGTTTTCAAATTACCAGGTCTCTAATAAGCAAGAGGAAAGTGCAGCTGAGTCACAACTTTCTCTTTAAACCCGAGCCAAGAAATTTGGCTTTCTTCAAGTCATTAAAGTGTCACGATTAGCACAGTCAACCAAAAGCAAATTAAAAACCAAACAGTTTCATTTCATGTACACTCCTTCTCCGTTTGCCCTTGTCAAGGTCACCCAGAAGTCCTGCTGAACGCTGTCCCACGTCACCCACCGTAGCAATGTTCCCTCTGAGCGGGACGGGAGGGGCGTGCACGGGGTGGGACCAGACACCTGTCATTTTCACGACTGTCACTGCCTCTATAAATACAGCATTCCATAATCTAACCGGCCTATGACCACTAAAAATAAAACCTACCACTAGGCACAGAAAAACTATTCATCACTTCAGTGGCTTCAGGTTAAACAGATTATCAAGATAACGCTTGTGTTTCAAGGACTTAAACATTCCTCAACACATCTCTGTTCATCCCTCTGCAAAATAGTATATATGTGTGTATGCCGCAGAGGGGGGAGGGGAGGGGGGGCTGCTCTGTTAAAAATCAACGCTTTACATCCTGAGGATTTCGGCTGCTGAAATACGCTGACTGGACCTCAGCAGCATGAATCACTAACAGGCTGCATGGGAGGGGTATTAAGATGGGACAAGGAGTGAGGATGCAGTAGCAGCATGTAACTCGAGTGAGCTCAAACTCACACACACACACTAATGTGGGCCTTAATAGCATTTGCCCTTCGAGACAATGGGTTAATAAGAACGTCTCAAAATACACCACTTGTGCAGGGTGAGTCACCTCTGCAGCGGCACATGGGGGTGGGGGGGTGGGTGGGTGGGAGAAGACTAGGTTTCAATTCAAGCTTGTGCTAAATGTGATGCATGACCATAACCGGGCTCATCTGACGTGTACAGAGCAGAATCTACCTGAGGCAGGGCCAAACAGCAGCAAAGAACCATCCTATCAAAACACCAGATCTCTTCTTTGATCTCCAAAGAAAAAAGCAGCATATGGAGAAATACACTCTCTCACAGAGAAACAAAAAATTCTTTATAGGAGCTACAGTGGCATTAAATTTCCAATTTTCTGCGAGTTCATGTGATATCCAGATGTTTGCTTGAGTTTACAAAACCAAGCAACACTGGTGCTCCAGTATAAGCAACACACACAGCAGTGTAACAGTAAAATAACAGGTACCAATAGCAACAAAGCCATGTCTGTTTAAACATGCAGGTTGACCTACCTGCAACCTCCACGATGTCACCAGGCACAATTTCTCGGGCCTTGATCCTCTGCACCGTTTTCCTGTCCTGCCGGTACACTTTGCCCATCTCGGGCTCGTACTCCTTAAGTGCCTCAATGGCATCCTCAGCATTGCGTTCCTGGCGAGGAGACAAGTGTGACTCAGTGCCAAACATTTCTGAGATGAACCGATAACGTAACTTAAACTAATGCATGCGTGTTCTTGATTCTGCTGGATTAAACTGCATGAAGGTATTTCCTTTTTAAGAGGCACGACTACTCAGTTGGATGTTTAGGTGTTACGTTATGAAAATGGGAATATCAATCACACCATTTTCTGCCTCTTGACGTTTTTTCCAATTTTTACCCTTCACCAGTGTATTCATGCTTCAACCAGCAAGAAAAACACATCAGTCAGAGTGGACTGCCCACACATTTTCTAAATTAATAAATAAGCCAGCCCCATATGTAAGCGTCATACATAAAGACTGCTGAGGGCAACTGACAGACTGCTCCTTTTCAATAGGAAGCCTTCTAGGAGACAAAAGTAACTTTCAACAAAGCCTACACATTACTGCAAGCTGCTACACTGATAGACATGTTTAATTCATCATCTCGAACATTCTACAGCCATATTCGGCCATGTCTTTAACAGTAGCACGACAGCTTTGGCCCAGTCGGCTAATGTCTGCCGGTGACTGTCAAATGTGATGCAATCAAAACACAAAAGTCTTTCTGTTGAAACTGCGTCAGACATGTTGATTTAACATTCTGGACGCGGAAATGTTGCAGCGGATGAGATTACATTGGATCCGAGATAAACTTGATGAAGGCAGGATATTAATGAGAATACTGTGGACTTCTTTTTTTCCGCGGCCCACACTGTAAGGTTGTTATTGACAAGCTATCAAGAACAAAAATAGCTTTGGATAATGTGTTCATTTTAAAAGGCATTAAAAGATATTTCACATGTTTAAATGCTGGCTTATTATCTTAAGATGTTAGGTTTAAATCCATGTAGAAAAGCATGAAACATAACTATTTTACAGACAATTTGTCATTCTACTGCATCATGAAATGTGCTTAAATGTGATCCGAATAATATCCAGTCCTATTCCCTAATTATAAAGGAGATATAATGGGATTTAAATCCAATGATTTCCCAGGAAAGTTTCTCACCTGCCACACACCGACGATAGCATTGGCTATAAGAATGAGTAAAATTACAAAAGGCTCCACAAAGGCAGTGATAGTTTCTTCTCCCTCCTCAAACCAGGCCAAGACCTAAAAACAGCACAAGAAACATGTCATTAGTTATAAAACGGTTACAAAATACTGACAAATCACCTCTCTGATAGATGCATTCATATTAACTGGACGGGTTTGTCAGAAACTTGACATCAGATTGTTAATAAGCTGAAGATCATTCCATCATTTCATATAGAAAACTTCACATCATAAAACCTCACCTAAACGTTTCATATCGTACATGAACTCAACACTTTCATGTGCTTAAAATAATCCTCTAAACTTCAACTGGAACCAGTGCGTTTATTCTATTCAGTGTGGATAAAGCAGCTGCTGTTCTCCTGTGGTTATTTGTAAGTATTGATTTCTTTTTTTCTTTTCTAACTGCCAACACTGCACAGCCCATTTGAACTGTGTAGGCATGCACGCCTCTTCATAAGCATTTGGTTCAAAACTGAAGATGGAGGAAACTCCCATTAACACAGTCGGACATGTATTATATATAAGAACCTCCAACTACCAGAAAACGATGACAATATTCTGACCCGCAGTCTTATTTGGGTTGTCATCCCTGAGAAAATCGCCCTAAATTTAGCCTGTGTGTCACAAGCAATTAGCTAATGTCCCATAATGTAATAAATCAATCAGCCTCAGTAAGATTAAGTATCTAGCTGTGGCAGATGCCATACCTTAAATGGCAAATGAAGAAGTGCTTTACTCCAAGAGATTGACATTACTCAGCCTTAAAAGCAAAAAAAAAACATATATGTATATACATACGAGGGCTTCAAACTAAAAGTAATTTTCATTATTGAATAATGTAATTATTCTCTTAAATAATCAAGTAGCCGTTTGTTTTTTGCCTGACCAACAGTCCAAAACCCAAGAATATATTTACAACAAAACAGACAAAAGCAGCATATTGGTACATCGGAGAAGCTGGAACAAGAGAGTGATTAATATTTCTGATTAGTCTTGATCGGGACTGATCGACTAATTGTTTCAGTCCGAACACATGCTAACATTAGGGGTGTCGCAATTTTTATTCTAAATCTCATGACGCTAAATGTACGTTGTTTTTGTAAAGTACCATTTGACCATCTCGTGAATCATCTTTTCGTTTTTTTGTTTCCAATTAACTGTTATTCCATTTTAAATAAATTATTTAAATTTGACCACACAGCCTTAATGTGGTACATTTTCCCAAAAAAAGATATCATGTAGTCTAACATTTTTGAAGAAAAATTCATACCGATAACTGATAATTACCCGCTTCTCATGGCCGATACTGATAAGACTAACTAATACTTTCCCATTGTATTTTTTTGTAGTTTAAAGAGAATAACCTGTATTTTATGAACACCTGGGTACAAAAAGATCTAGTTTCTCTGAAACTGTATAAAACATCCTTATATGCGATGACATGACATTCTTCTTCCGTGTTTAAAGGTGCATCTTTAAAGGTGCATAGCTCCACCTACTGTATCCGAGTGTGTAGATTCTGTGTTTGTCAAGTCAATGAAAGCAACTCAAGGTCAAATTATCAGCTGATAATTTATCGGTCCAATATATATCGTGCATCCCTGCATAAAACCAACAATCTGTTGCTCTTTACAAATCAAGACTCAATAATCTAATCTCAGCCTTCAGAACTAATTAAATTGTTTCGAGAAACTACTTCAGAAGTTAGCCAACAGTTTTCTGGCAAACTGGACACATATGAAAGTATGGGAGTGATTCTGTGTTTGTCCGGTTAGAGCCCTCCCACTGAGGGGTGAGGGCCCAAATTTGGTCTCGAGTGGTGCTCTGTTCCCCCGTCAGACAGCAGCCACTGACACCTCTGTATCACCTGACTGGACCACACACAATATATATAGTAGGGCCTCACTTATCAAAATGTTCTTCAGCCATCTGTTAAATCTACTGTACAGTCGAGTCAAAGAACATGAAAAAAGTAAAACTGCATAATTAAAATCATGCAACACACAATGTCTAAGATTAATTCCAGTTTTGGAACATTAAAAGGAAAATTCAAAACATGGATATTTGGAACTTTTTCTTGTGCTTTATGCTTAATTTTGGTGAGACAAATATTGAAAAAAAATTTTTTTTTACATGAAGCCACATCTTTCCACATGACATCACAACAATAAAAAGTGTTAATTCTACGTGGAAATGTTCACTTGATTTAGCTTTGGAATGGGCTTGGACACGCGGCGATAGTGCTAACAGGTCGGTATTAAACATTTATCTGTCCAGCACTCAAAGTCTGCTGCCTGAGGGACACCAGGCTAAGTCATTACACAGCAGCCATGCTTGACGTCTCAAATGTCTCACTTGGCACACGATGATGCCACTACTGCTACTGCTGTTGTCACCATTCCTCAGATGGGCCGCTAGCCTTCCTCAGCTGTTTAGCTCCCTAATGTGCGAGTGTAACCCCAGCCGGGTTACACAAACCGAAGACGTTCACACTTCGGCACCATGCAGCGCAAAAACTGTCCCCTGCAGGGCGTAATATAATGATCCCATCTGCAATTTTGACTTCACATTAACACTCAGAGGTGAAAAGGGAAAGCTATTTGTAGGATGTGACTTGTCCTGAGAATCTTTTTAGATTATCTCTTCCTCTTCCAGCTGCCTTGAGCTCAGGAGATGCTGCAAAAAAAAAATCATTCAATTTCACCAAGTTCAGAATGAGATAACAGAATACAAGTCTGTCTCCAGTGTGTGAAATAGCATCTTCAATGCAGCAACTTCAACAAGACAGCGTTTTATCGAAAACAGTGGCTAGAAAATGTAGCGATATACTTACAAAAGATATACATGCAGCCAGCAGAAGAATTCGAACAAGTAAGTCTTCAAACTGTTCAAGGACAAGCTCCCACAAAGATTTCCCTGCAGGAAGGAGAGTTGGTTAAAAAAGAAACAATCCATCACAAAAACTTCAATTAAATGACGGTAAAAGTATCAGTGACAGTAGTCATTACCTTCCTCTGCTGGCAACTCTGTGTGTAGACAGATGGGAACCCAGGGAGCATGAAACAGACGAAAAAGGGAAAAGAAACAGAGGGTAAGTGGTGTAGAAATACATCTTTAAAAACATATCTGCCAGTGTGTCTCAGTTCCTGTTTCATGATGGGGAACTAACTCCTGGAACAAGAGATTAGTATGTTCTGAGGAGTGTTAACTTGAGAGACAAACACACGATGGTGTCAAAGGTATATTCCTAGTTTCACTTCACATTTTGGTGATTTATTGATGCAAGAGCAAAGGTTTATCATGTTAAACAAGAACCAAATCATATGGAACCCCCCCCTTGTAGTCCTGTAACCACAGGTTTAAACCTAAGTTTACTCCATCTTTAATTACACAATAGGGGAAAAAATAGGGAAAATCCAATCAAAGTAAAGGTCAAAATGATTTAAAGGGAGGGGGGGAGTCGACCCCCCAGGTGATATTAATATAAAACAGCTGTTTAAGCCCGGGATAAAGGAGATTAACTTTGAAGGGTAACGTTACTCCAGTGATCCTGTGGCCTCTGTTCAGTGTCAAATGCCTGTCGGATCTCCAGGCACAGGGGCTGATGTGTTGCAGCTCTGCTTTGAGAACATCCGACAAGGTTACCTCCAACAAAGCCCCCATATATTTCTTTTTTTTTACAGCTACTGTCAACAACATCACCATGAGGTTATGTTAACCGGGAACCACCAATGCTACCATACCTAACAACGTCTCAATGTGCAGCAACGTCCTGTATGTAATGATTCATTTGTTACTAGGTAAGAGATGGGAAACCCTCGAGGTCACCAGTGATGACGTCAGCCAAACCGCTTCATGGAGCCGGGTAACACCGGCCCGGGCCGATGATGTTGATGACTTTTACCCCATATGCCGAACACTGCGCGCACATATTACCGACATTGACATTTCATAACTCATTCACAGCCACGGTGTGCATTTGCGCCGGGTCTACCGAGTGAAATTGTCGTACCGTTTAGGCCCCACTTCTCCTTCTGCCGTTTCACCTCGTCCAGCGAAAGTCCCGTGCTTTCATTGACGCAGAAATAACTGTAAACTTCTTCCACACTCTTCGTGTGAGCGTTCTCCATGGCGGACGGACGGACGGCTCCTTCCCACGCAGCTTTACACAAATACCGCCGTATGGCACCCTCCCGGCTCTTCACAAACGGCCAACACTTTCAAAGGAACGAGGGGTTTTGTCTCAATGGAGAGCTGAGCATTCACACTCGGATAGCTATCGACAGCTAGTGACCGCGGTTACCCCCGGTTCCTGGGCTTCTTCCCGCGTCTCACGAAGAAAATGTTGCGTTGAGCCAAATTCCTCTTCTAAGACTGGGTTGAGGCTGCTCTGGGCGTCCGAAAATGGTGGGAAAGTGTCTGCAGCAGCGTCCGGTGTTGCGGACCGCATTCACCCGGTCCGGTCTTCAGTGCTACGGTGCCGTGGCCTGCCTCACCGTGGCGCAGCTCTCTGTGGTTACACACTGGGTCGACGGTCTGGTTTTATCAAAGTGCCTCACTGCTGCCCCTCTTCCCTGCGCTGCATGTGGACTCATATCATTGGACGAACGGTGTCAGCTGCGTTCAAACGGGGAGACATGAGGAAAAAAAAAACACCACAGAGGAAGAGAGCAGGAAGCTGGAATACATAGGACACTGCTCGTATACCCCATCCAAACCGTGTGTTTTGTGATGTATGTAAACCACAGAGCTAGGGTAAATTTTCATTCATATTAACTGTTTTTTTGTTACACGCCAACGTAGACTGTCGTTATGTGACTGGGAATTGTGGAGAGTTATTGTTATCTGTGGTCCCACCATTTAATTTTTTTATGAAAAGCAACACAGTGTGGGTGCCGATTGCGCTCCTTTTCCCTTCTTTCTTACTTTATTCTTAATTTTATTGTCACTCGGCTTCCATAGTCTCAAAGACAACGCATGAAGGGCAGCTAGGGAGAAGTTAGCCGTGAAGGCCTTCTTCCAGAAACGTCATTGTAACACGTGTTAAACGTTGTGAAAGGTTGTTGTTTTTTTTAACACAAACCACGATGTTTTCCAAAACGTAACAAAGTGTTTTTGTTGTGTAATTCGAATGAAGTGTTTGTGTTGCCTAAATCTAACCAAGTATTTGTGTTGCCTAAACATAACCAAGTATTTGTGTTGCCTAAACATAACCAAGTATTTGTGTTGCCTAAACATAACCATGTAGTTTTGGTGCCTA
>JBBPCS010000386.1:5928394-5938691 GCA_037974645.1 Hollardia meadi | reverse complement strand
TAACCAAGTATTTGTGTTGCCTAAACATAACCAAGTATTTGTGTTGCCTAAACATAACCATGTAGTTTTGGTGCCTAAAACTAACCAAGTAGTTTAGGTGCCTGGACCTTACCAAGTATTTGTGGTGCCTAAACATGACCAAGTATTTGTGGTGCCTAAACATGACCAAGTATTTGTGGTGCCTAAACATAACCAAGTAGTTTTGGTGCCTGAACCTAACCGAGTGTTTGTGGTGCCTAAAACTAACCAAAGTGCGACCAAAACAATAAAATAATTACTCAAAAAAAGGGGGGAAACAGAGGTGCAACATAGGTGCAAGCCCTGGATACAACCCACTCAGCCAAGAGTCTATGCTGGCCTTGCTTGATATGTGACTATGTATAATGCATGCTTTCTGACAGAAAGCCGTCAAGGCTAACTTCTCTCATCTGTGAAGGCTTTCTCTCAGGCAGCTTACTGCCAGAAAGCCCACAGAGCTTTCTAACAGAAAGCTGTATAATAAACACTCACAGATCCCATACAGCCAGCATGGTGTCGGGGCATAGTAGGTTGTAACCTGTAGGAGGTTCTATTTTCCTGTTTTTCAGTAATCATTTTATTTTTTCTCTCACAGTTGGTTATAAATACTTGGTTAGGTTTTCACAACAAAAATAGTTGGTTATGTTTAGGAAAACAAAGGTTTGGGTTAAAAAAACAAACAAACCCAGCCCTTTCAAATCGTTAAACACATTACAATAACCTTTCTGGAAGAAAGCCTTCAAGGCTAACGTCATGTGTTGATAAGAGTAAAGCAGATTTGTGGGGGGTCTATTAACTGGACCTTTACAGGGGCCCAGCCTGCTTCAGACTACAGGCATCTCATTACAGAAGCCCCGTTTTACTGTATTACTACTCATTTACACTTGACTAGAGGGGCTGTGGGCAGGAATAAATCCATGCTGGGAACAAAAAGATGGAGCACATGTCAAAGTGGCTAAGGACAAAACCAGGGGGCATTTTGAAACAAACAATGCAGCCAATTTGACGAAGAGGTGTGAGGACAGGAGGACCCCCCCCCGTGTTCCTTTAGGGGGGTATCAATGTCAGATGTTTTACAAGACTGGTGTGCATCATCTGTTAACACGTCTTAATAAGGCCTCAAGAAGCACAAGGTGCTGCGACAATAACAACATGGCACTGCCCAATTGGACACGAAGCTGCCTTTTACAATGCACACTTGATCTGTTTGGCAAGAGCCACTAACATCGGCTGTCAACGGCAGATTAAGTTCCTGTGGGAGGGAGGGAGGATGGCATCTTGAAACATCTACAAAGACATTTGTTGGGAACATGAGGCACTAAAACCCCAGTCTGTGTGGACAGTGTGCCACATTACTTTCTAAACAGTAATCAAACTTCATTACAGGAACTAAAATTTGCTGTCTCAATAAAAGCATGGGATTTGTAAAATTATATGGCTTCTGACTTAAAAACTGAATCTGTCTTATATAACATGATATAAAGGGAACATATTTCATACTACTACATAACGCTCTTAATCAACATCAAATGATTGGGAATATATGGATGAGAAGCTGTCTGTTATTTAATAGTTGCATTTTAGATGATTATAATGAAACATGAGTCAAAATGAATATAAAATATATTTAATAGAAATAGAGAGAACCAAAATACAACCATGTATGTCATAAATGTCAAAGGTTGTCCTGAAATAAGGATCTATTATAGAAAAACAGTGTTCATTGTGGTATAAAATAGACACAAGAATAATATGACTGTTTCATCTGCACGGTCCAAAGCATTGGAGGTTCCGGTGAATTCCAAAATTGGCAAGACACCCTGTCCAAGGTCATGGTAGTCGTTGCCAAAAATAGTTGACCGCGGCCACATCCTAAGTGCACCACTTTGTAAGCTGTTATCTCTGGACACTTTGAACATGTATTCTTAAAGATGGCAAAATGGAGTCCCCAGCTGCCAGAGAAAGAGAAAACCGGTGTCCTGCAACACCTCTCAAAGCATGTCTTCTTCAAGTTGTGGATTCTCAAAGGATCTCGTGTCATTGCTAAGAAGTTACTGGTCTGGTTCTTACACAAGATAAATCTAACAACTACATTGTAAAAAGATTTAGATGCGTTACAGGAAGGTATAAGTTGAACTCTGTGTCGTGAATGCACTGTGGGTTGACCTGCAGCTGACCCTGCCTAGATGTGTCCTCACAGAACCAGCCTGTCCTCTCCTCCCTCCTGGATGACCTGACCAATAGATGCCTGGCTCTGAGCCCTTATGAAGCACTGCCTCTTGCACTCCATCAGCTGCTCCAGGTCACGCCACATCTTCATCTGCTCCATGTTGGCGCTGTGGCTCTCCCTCACCATCTTCTGCTTCTCACGTAGCTTCTGGGGTCCACAAAGGAAAAATCTGGTCACCGTTTACAGCCCGGCCAAATTAAATACTAACATGTCAGCAAAAATATGTATACTTGACCCACGGCATCTGCTATAGGTCAGCTCTTGGACGCACTTTTCTCACCTTGCCAAGTAACTCCTGCTCTGAAATGTTCTTCATGTACACTTCCCTACAAGAGAAGCAGGTGGATATCAGTCAAACACAAGTAATTTCACATTTTGATCTCAACAGCACATCTTGATACCAGGAGGTGTGATTTTCTGACGACTCGCTGCGCTGTTATGACAGAATCAGGAGACAGCAGCTAAACTGACTGTGCTGTAACAAGAGCTTCCTGAGGTGAAAGGGTTATTTAATCCTGCGAGCAGCTGGCTGGCCTGGCTCAGCACGCTCACCTGATGGCTTTCTTCCTCTCTTGTGGATCAGAGGACACGTAGGCCTTCATCTCTTCGGCCGCCCGCTGTATTTGCATCTCAACAATCTGTGAAGGACAGAAATGGAGACATTGAGTTTATTGTCACAGTGGGTGTCTGGGCGCAGGTCACATGCAAAATGCTGCAACATTATGTCCACTCCTGCAGCAGCCCTGTGGGTACGAGTCCCTGTTTTAGCATATATGGCTTGTAAAACACTGATAAAGATGGGTGGCACATCCACTGTGCCTAGTGGCTTAAATGTTTTTTCTTCTACTTTAAGCCACTCTCTTTTTAAAATACTCGCCGCTGACATGGAGTTGATGTAATGATATCGGTTTTCCTCCTGTGAGGTCTCCTCCCTCAACGCTTTCACCTCCTGGGAATGAAAAACAAGAACAAAGACATACTATACGTCACGTCAAATGCGCAATATTACACAAGAATACACTGGATAAACATAAATATATTTCAATAGCTGAATTATCTATATTAAATATACCTGCTCCAATTTAGACCTGTTGCTCTCCAAACCGGCAGTACAACTTTCGTATTGCGCCTTCTTTTCCTCATATTCCTGGCTTAGTTCCTAAGATGGGAATCCAAACAGTCATACACAGGAACTGAGTGATTAACGGTTTAACAGTCTATGGTAATTGAGACTCATGCATAAAATACACCATTTTCAACCCTCGTCATACTCTAGGCGCTGTTTCACATCAACATAACATCACAGG
The DNA here is from genome assembly GCA_037974645.1 of Hollardia meadi. Taxonomy (NCBI): domain Eukaryota; kingdom Metazoa; phylum Chordata; class Actinopteri; order Tetraodontiformes; family Triacanthodidae; genus Hollardia; species Hollardia meadi. Next base: position 5,935,136 of record JBBPCS010000386.1, on the reverse strand, counting down.
TGGCATCCGAGCAGTTTAACTTACAACAGGCTCTCACAAAGTCTATTTATGTCTTCCTGCTGCAGCTCTTCATTAGCAGACATTACCCCGGTGAGATGGAAGAGCGATTCTGGGAACATGTGTAGGAAAATTTAATCCTCCGCTTTAGCTCAGCGATGCGGGGGGGCTTTCCCATTGTGCATTTTATTTGTGGACTATGTAAATTATTCTTAATGGACCCTGTCCACGATAACAGAAATACAAGTTAACTCTTACTGACTTGAAGGCACACAAGCAAAGACCCCAATATTTGTTTTCTCTTCTCTCAAACTCACATCTTTTTGCCATGGATTTAGAATTTGGGAATCATTTGTGAGATGTGAAAGCTGTATTATGATCTGGCATGCATCATCCTATATATTGTATGTATTAAAGCATTTTGTGACCCATAGACTCTGTTGCCCTCCGTCAGAACGACTCAAAAACCTGTATCAACTTATTGCCTGGATCCTTTTATTCCTGAATTATGTGTGAAAGGGCAACCATGATGATTTTGTGGGTATTTTGTGTTATAATGCGAATGATTCTCACCTGACACCGCTGTCTCAAGGATCTCAGCGCTTTTAAAATTGGTGCTAGCGCTGACTTCTTGTTCACAATCATAGAGTTTAATTTCTTCACCTGTAAAACCAAAACCAACAGCACACATTGCATTAAAAAGAAGAAAAAAAACACAACATAAATCTCACAATGTAGATTGAGAGGAATTTTTTTTTGTGCTGATATTGCAGCTTTGTACACATTTTCAGTCTGCAGAGAAAACAAAAGAGCAGAAACCAGAACAGGAACAACCTGACAAATCTGATCAACGGTAGAAAAGTATGGAGAGGGTCTCTACCCACAGTAAGTGTAAAGTCCCGGTGTAAAGGTCTACTTTCAGGTTGGAGCCAGGATTGGTCTCCAGTTTGCCAAACGCACAAGCTGCCAAAGTGATCACCAAACTCGCCACCTCTCAGAGCATGGCCTCATCAGTTGCAGCTGCCCCCATTCTGGGCCTTGATAATGTTAAGCATTTACCTTGCATTTGCTTATTACTGATAACAACAGAGAACAATGTTAACAGGCAGCGGAGATGTATCAAAAAGAAACTACAAATCAAACTTTTATGTTTAATTAAATCCCCTGCACAACCACACAGGTGTTCTCACTTTGGCTAATTAGACCTCTGCTGAAACTGAAGCTGGGTGGAGTTATGTTGGGAATTACTTGCGATCAAACACCATGTGCTAATAGGCCTTCTTCACAGTAGACACCCTTACTTGTCATAACAGGGAAAGGATAGGTGTTATTAATAATAGTAACGATGGCTCTGTTCCATTCAAGTGTCCCAGTGAGGCGGCATGCACAATACCAGGAGCCTGAAACCACAGCAGCGACATGGATTCCAGCCATCATTCGTTTTATGAGTGACACCTGTGTTTTTCCTACTGTGTCATTGAAATAGTAGCTGTGGAAAAGGTCTGTAAGAGAGGTGATGGTGTAAGCCGCCGTGCCCTAACAGAGTGAAGGAGATGCCATACAAACACAGTCTGTACAGGCCCATACAGTTCTGAAGGGGAGGTTGGTCTAATTAGCCAAATTAAGTGCAAACACCTGTGTAGGTGAGCCATGGCTGTGTCAAACACATTCTATGGACACCGACAGTCTATCTTTACTATATAGCTAATATTGCCTCATAAAATTGACAGTTACCATTTCACTAGTCTTTGACTGCCCAATCCCCAAATGTTTGTCCAACATATATTTTTTAAATAAAGCTTTACTCAAAAATAGTAATTTTTTCAAAAGAGATTTTCTGATGTTGCTGAAATATTAGCAGCGGGCAATCTGACGGTTCCACAATCTACTTTTCAGGTGAATCGTAGAGATCACAGGATTAACTGTCCTCTTACTTCTGTTTACAAACTTAACATCACCTCATTGACTGGTGCATCTGCGCTACATCAACATACAAATAAAGTGATATCGCAAACAATATGGCCATGCTCACTGGACAAATGACTTCACAAGGCTTTTCCTTGGGTGAAACATCGTAAATAGTGTAATGTGAGTTATAGCTAGTGGCGGATGAGGAGTTTGTGCAAAAATACATATTTCTCCTCTTACCTGTCGTGCTATTTATCCATCTAGATTGTTTTGGTGTGAGTTGCCGGATTTTGGAGATATTGGCTGTAGAGATTTCTGTCTTTCCACAAACATAATGGAGCTAGATGACTTGTGGTGCTCAAAAATACATTTGAAAATCTCAACAACAATGTCTCTTTCCAGAAATCATGACATGGTTACTCGAGATAATCCAAAGACCTTGTTGTGAACAAAGGAGGAGTCAGAGTAGATGCATGTTTCCTTTTACACAGTCCTACAGAAAATATGTATTTTTTTCATGTTTGGCTGAATTGTCCCTTTAATGCAATACTATGTTTTAATGGAGCCATTTCTAGCCAGGCTGTAGTCTACAGGCATAGATTGTGCTAATAGTTTTTTGGGCAGATTGTCCACTCCTACCTGATATATATAAAGACATGAAGTTTAGGGTGTATTTTACACGATTACCATTTCAGACATGTCATCCAGTGTGCGTCCCTTCTTCTCGTCCAGCTCGCTCTTGATGGCCGACACCCTCTCCAGTTCCTCCTGAGTGTTGCTGTAGCCAGAGATGCCCTTCTCAGCTTCCACAGTTTGCTTGAAAAACACAGCAGAGACACATGGTAACTCATCCCTGCATGAACAAATTCAGGAACAAAAATCCAAAAGGTCACATACACAAAATTAATTCGACTAAGAGAGTCATTTCAAATTGTCTACATCATTCAGTTAATGTGCTAAAACGGGTTTGTACTTGGGCAGTCTTCTTTGAAAATGATTTTATGCATACTGCAAGATGCACCTGCGTTCCACATGAAGCTAAGGGTGGCTGCTGTAGCACAAAGATTTTAATGGCTTACAATACAAGCAAGATCAGGACAGCTACCAACTCATCACATCAGTGACTCTGTCCAATAAAAAAAAAATGCTAGAATGCATCCAGCTGAAAACAAAAAAAAAAAAAAATCAGGCTCACACATAAAGAGAGGAGCAGACAACTGGACATGATCAGAAGGAAAGCTTTCATTGCAGTAACAAATCCTAGTGTGGGATGCAGACAGAGGGGGAGCAGCAGATGCAGCCATCAGAAATAGCAGCTCAGCCTGCGTCAGACTGCCCATCAACAAGTCAGGTGCTGGAACCACACAGCAGTGTGAAGTCATTTCCAGGAAGCTTCTACCACTTTACTGTTAACACAAACTGCGTGAATGGGGAGATCAGGTGAAAACGGCGCATATGGAATGGCAACATGACTGCAGGGAGAGGTGTGGGTGGGGTACAGGATGAATGCTATGGGGCATAGAGGGCATTAAGGGCAGTTTGGTAGATTTCTGTTGTCCACGTACAATACGTACGTATAAAAACTACTACCCAAGTGCTCTTGTACTGCTAGCTTGTACTGTAGTGCCCTAAAGGAGTTAAAATTAAAAGCAACAAGTAGAACCTACTCCTTCCTTTGCGTTGCTGTAAATATTTGTTTAGTTTGCTTGTCTTACATGGAAGTTAGAAACAGAAGTTACCAGTTTCTGTTGGACGGTGTCATGTCTCTGCTTGAGAATTTCCTCCGTCCGTTGCAGGACTCCGTATTCTGCTTTCAGCTCGGCAATTTCATGACGTTTCTTCTTGCATACGGTTCCCTTGCTGCGCAATCTCATCACCCAACGTTTCATCTTCGAGGAACAAAGAAACAGAATTCAACATTTTTTCAAGCACTACATGTCATGTAGCAAGCATTTGCTGGTTTCAGCATCTTAAATGGATTTGCTGCCTGTCTTTGTCATTTATGATAGTAAAAGAAGAGTTCTTTGGGTTTTGGACTGTTGGTTGGAAAAAAAGAATACATTTGAAGTAGTGAAGACTTTGGGCTCTGTAAAATTCTGATGAAAATTAGCCCGAAACGATTAATTGTGAAAATAATCAGCAAACTAATCTAATCTACTCAAAAATAATTGCTAGTGGCAACCATGAACACTTGATATTAGCTTTAAAGGAGCAATTTGTAAAATATGGACAGAATTTGAAGGTACCTCCAAAAAATATAGGGGGCAGCATATCACCAGAGTAACAGCCAACTTCTGTCACTGTACTGTCTGCTGTAAGTTAGTTATCTTGGGCTGTGTAATCTTTGGCTGTAGCTTTAGCGACTGTTAGCTTTGCTAGCAGTGCAGCTAGTGGGCCTCCTGCTCACTGAAGTGTGCCTAGATCGCGACCTCGGATCACGGAAGGAGCTACCGCAGGCAACGGGGCTCAGCTCAACCAGGCCCCGGCAGCCTGAACGACTGGAAATCAAACTTGGACCGGACACAGCCTCTGGGACCGGTGGAGGCCAGTTTGGCAACAGGAGATACGGTACGGAGTTGATTTACAGAACTAAGTTAACATTATGTCTCTGGAGACGACAAGACACAGCAGGTGGGGACAGGAGAGAGGAGAAACGGCTGGACGAGATAGCATCAGGCCGTTGGTAGAAACCAAAAACGGCATGTAGAGATGGAATATTTTCACATCTTACTCTGTGAATTGAGGATTTATTTTGACCAAACCAGAGGTGATTGTGCAAAGACAAAACAGGATGGTTTTGATGACTTTTATTTTGTTTATGTCAAGTGTGTTTTACGATGAGTTAACAGGGCCATTAAGCTCTCGCTAAAAGAGAGAAAATTGAATTCAGAAGGTGTACAGTTGTATTTTTGTGTTAGTAAAGAAAATAGAAAATATTTCCTTTCTTGACATTTTGAGAGTTTGTTTTGTTTACTTATTTGGCGAAACACTAAGAGAGCTTGTGAAACTTGTATACATCTCCCAGCTGAAACTACGGGGAGCTATCGGACTATCGCCTCTAGAGGTGCAAAGTGGAATTACAAGACAGAACGGGCTGGGGCTAGCTGGTTAGCACGCTAACTTCAGTAGCTATCTCTGCAACACAATAAATAGACATCTTTGACATAACGTCAATGCTGCTGTTCCCATTCTGTTGATAATGTTAGTAAACCAACATTTTAAACTAAAATTAAGACCATATCTTACAAATTGCACCTTTAAGAGAAGTAAATATCAAACAATGCCTTCAGATGAAATGTTGTGGTTTCTTTGCTACACTGACATCTCTCGGGTGGGTTTTTAGAGCCTTTTCAGTAAGAACAGCAGCAAGCTAAACGACGCTAAAGAGAACACTGACACTGAAGCAAAGCACTGAAGCTGTAAAAACCAAAACAAGCACAAAGACGCTAAAACACTGTGTTGAGTTGAGAGGAACTGCAGTCATATTTTAATGTTCAACGCTGGTTCAATGAAACCAATGTTCACGCGCCTGCTACAAGTAAGAAAATGTGGATGCTTCTTTGGGAAATACAATGAAAGACATAAATACAGTTTCAGACGACATGGTGTCCAATGCAGCTGATATGCTATGAAGGGCCACAGCAGAAGACAATGGGTTGAGCCAGGGGAGAGAGGGGATTAGCAGACAGCAGCGACTGGAGGCCATGCCATGATCTGAAACAGTCACTCGATCCTTTCAGACTCGCAGCCAGCTATGCAGAGCTAACAGCTTCAACTGGCAGAATCAGTGCTGTTAGTGGACGATTCAGTCACTCACCCACCCTGAGTGTCTGTCGGGACACAATGAAACTCCTCCACAGTGAAGAGCAGCTATAAATGAACACGGGAGAACAGCCCCAGAAATCACACAATGTGCTTCATGTCCTTTGGGGGGAGCTTGATGTGTGTACGTGAGGGAGTGTGGGGTGAGTGTGAGTGTGTGTGTTTGTACATTTATTCTTTGTGTATTTTGGGACATCAAGGGCAGACATGGCAGAGAGAGGAATTAGCACAGCAGAATAATACTGCATAGCGTTCCCGACAGTGTGTCCCCAAAACAACTGGTGTTAAACTGGCCGACAGCACAGTCATAACACCACCACTTGTCTCATACACCAAATAACTATGTGTAGAACACACTGTACAGTAGCAGGGCATCCCTTTAAAAATAAGACTTCGCCAGGAACAATAAACATCACCGACATTTTTCAAGAAAGTTACTCAGATCAGTGATGGTGTCCCGAGTGCACTAAAGACTAAATTTAACCGTTGTGATGAGGCTGCTTGATAAAGTGGTTTCATGTTTCTGAGCAACCGCTGACAAGCAGATGTAGTCATCCCTCTCACAGAGACCCTGCAGTTGGTGGGTGGCATGTGATGACACATAACCAGCAGAATGGAAAATACCTCTGATAAAGTGATCATCTCCACCGTGGCCCCAAAACTACGGAGGAGTCTGATAAGATGTGTTCGACAAAACATTTTCCATTAACTTCATTCATGTTTCATCTCAAGGGCCCTCTTTGTCTTCACAAAAAGCTCCCTCTCATCATTTCAGTCAGACTTAAAGGCATATCAGTCTCAACTGTGAGATATCGGAAAATTGAGGTTAAAATACATGTGAGCCTCTGTCTTATACCAGTAGTATTTCCAGCACTTATTTTTAAAGGGACAGTTCTCCCCAAAAATCCAAAATACATATATTTCCTCTTCCCTGTAGCACTATTTATCCATCTAGATAGTTTTGGTGTGAGTGTCTCAGTTTTGGAGATATCAGCTGTAGAGATGTCTGCCTTCT
>JBBPCS010000386.1:5913113-5928294 GCA_037974645.1 Hollardia meadi | reverse complement strand
ACAGCAATGTCTCTTTCCAAAAATCATGACCCGGTTACTCAAGATAATCCACAGACCTTGTTGTGAGCAGTTTCATGGAGGAACTTTCTTTTTTCCCATATCACCGAGCAGAAGGAAGCGTGCATCTATTCATGGACGAGAGGCTAGTTAACTAGGCTAACTAAGCTAGCTAATGTTGCAGCTCAGCCAAAGAGGACATCATTAACGTTTACATCCTGCCCTGTCACGAACCTCTTCTCCACGAGTAGATGTATATTTTCTTCAGTGCGGTGATAGGGTGTAGTTCGGTAGAGAGAAAATAGTTCCTTTATAAAACTGCTCACAACAAGGTCTGTGGATTATCTTGAATAACCAGGTCATGATTTCCGGAGAGAGACATGGCTGTTGAGTTTTTCAAATGTATTTTTTGGTGCTTTAAGCACCACAAGTGAAGTGCCATCTAGTTCAATTATATTGGAGAGAGGGCTAACATCTCTACAGCCGATATCTACAAAATTTGACAACAACATATGTATTTTTGATTTTGGGGTGAATTGTCCCTTTAACATCTTGTATTATTTCTTCCTGTCACAAAGAATATTTTACTACTTCTCCTCCACTGCATTGCTCAGAAATAATTGCTTTCCCTTCCTGAAAAGATTAAACCTAGAAATATTTTTTTTCCACTGATATTTCACCTTTTTCCTCCATTATTTGCCAAAATCAGTGATAGCAATAGTTTTGATTCTGCTGCAAAAACGTGTTTTAGTTTTGTGATATGTAATAACGCAGAACATTTGTCAGAAAATCGGGCCAATTTATAGAAACCATGAAACACATTGTAGAGGACAGAAACTGTTCATGTTCTGTGCACATTAGACTTGCTTGTTTTAAGTAACTACCTGCTCTCAAAGTAATGTGGCAGATGCTGAAATGCTACGTGTATCAACGTACATTTTTGTGAAAGAGATGAGAGAGGGGGGCAGGTCAGAGGTCAGGGTCGGCATCAGGACAACCTCCCTGGAACACAATGCACACGCACCATCCGCAGGGATTGGCTGCAACCCCACAGGACAAACGGGAGTGCGGGGAGGGAGCTGGTGCAATTTCAGACATGCTGCGACTCTCGTCCCCCCCAGCAGAGAGCCCAGCTCTCACCACATGGATATCAATGTACGTCAAATACAAGGCTATAAAAATTCTCATCCACACGGTGCATACGGTCGCCCCCCATCTATCAGCGTCCCTCTGCTAATACAGAGCTGTTTATAGCCGACTCTTCAACTGTGAGCACAATGTATGCATAGGCAAAAGAAGATGTGGTTGCTCTAGGCTTAAGTGCAACAATTTTTTTGCCCTTTTGGTTTCCCCCGTCAATAATTCAGTTCTATTTGTCAACGTGACAGCTCGGAGTAGACCATGCCATGTGTCTGAAAGGGGGAGTACATCCTCGTCATCAGATATAAATATAGACAAAAGGTTTTATGCCCCGAGTCTGTTTAATGTGTCCAGCTGACTTGAGTTAGGAGATTGATTACACTAAAGATGAGGGAAAAGGCCAACTCTCAGGCAGTTTGTCCTGTACAGTCCCTTGTTCTGGTTATTCTCTGTTGCATTCTATTTATGGCTCTGCATGGGAATGTGGGGGAGATTGAGGAAAAAGGATAAGTAACTTTAGACAGTGAGCCTTGACGTGTTTGGATAAGAACAGAAATAGCCTCTTGTGTTTTCTGCGGCTTTCAAATCTACCAGTGAACACCTGGATAAAGCTGGACTTTCTGTAGGTGATGTATGTTACTTCGCAGTTATCTCTAACACAAAGAAGGGAATCATGCAGATCAATCATTTCTACTGGTAGTAAAAATGTTTTCTCAGAAAACAAAGTGAGACAGCTTGTATGTCCAGCTAATAAGATCAACACAGCTTCAAAGAAAATCAGAGATAGCTGATATTTAGAGAGCGCATTACTTTTTGGCTGTAAGAAACACTACCAGCAGTGTACCTCATCATCCCGGATGACCTCTTCCCCATCTTGTGCCTGACTGTTCCTCTGCCTCAGCTCCCTCTCTGCAGCGGCCAGCTCCTCCCTCGCTTCCTGGAGCTCCTCTGCCTTTGACTCCTTCCTTCGAACGATGATGGAGGCCTGTAAGAGTCATGTAGGACATACAAACATGAAACAAAAAAGAGTTTCTGCTGGGTGATTGTTCACCTGTGGGAGAGTGAATCCAGAAGCAGGAGCACATTTTTTGTTTTTAATCTGTTTGGTTTTTTTCAGCTTTATTGCTGAAACACCTCTGAGAGAAATACACACATCTGCATTGGAGGAGGAGTCGCAGGGTTTGGATTAACAGCGGCAGACTTTTTGGGACAATCACTGACCACGGCACTTTTTGACCGTTCAGCCAGACTTTTCGGACCGCCCCGGGAGGAGAGGAAAGAGATCCAGGATGGGAGCCACGCTAGCCTAGCATGGACTTAAGGCTGCTTCTGGCTAATGTCCAGTCAAAGGAAAATGAAATGGATGAAATTGGACTTAGGCTGGCCAAGCAACAGAAAATCAGAGAGTGTTGTGTCTACATCTTCTCAGAGACCTGTCTCCACCACAACATCGTGGATCAAACTCGACGGGTGGAGCCGTGTTCTGATCCGACAGAGCACAGGACTCCGGCAGGACGAGGGAAGGCGGCCTCTGTGATTACATCATTGATGCTTGGTGCTCAAACACAAGGACAAATAAATTTCCTTGAATCCTTCCTTGAATGAAATGGGCAAGAAATATCAGCTAGGTAAACAAATTTTTTGCATTAGAATAAAATCTTAAATGTCATCTACACTCAAAAATATGTTTTGCTAATTTCACTGGGTGATGTTCACCATCGCAACAAGTTTAGGAGCCAGTTTGTGGTCCAATATGCAACTTAAACGAGGGTAATGAGAAACGTTGAAGCCTTCGGTGCATTTACACTGAGAACAGACTGTTCAGTGAAGCAGGAAATATGCAAAAAACATTAGCTTATTTATACAGTAGATTCTGGATTTATCAACGAGGGAGGAGTAGTAGATGTGACTTTAATTATTAATCCAAGCAGAGTATTTTTGCATGTATTAAAACATGTCTAGAGGTGATATCTAAAGTGGAAACAGACAACTTTTCACCCCTAGCGGTTTCAAATGGTCTTACTTTGCAAGGCGCGCACAAGGGCATCCACAGTCCTGCCAATGGTTTTACACTATTCCACTGATCAACAAGGTGGTAGTAACATGCCAAGATTTGTTGCAATGCGCCAACGAAGGCAGGGAAGAAGTAAACATGGACGTAAAAATATTGATTTAAAAATACTTTTAAAAAAATCAGCTTGGCGAGTGTTTTCTGAGGAAGTACATGTGTACATACATTCCAGAGAACACTTAATGTAAACCTAACTTTGGTTTGTTTACAAGAAAACTCCACAGGGAAACATCACACAGCATCACAGTCAGCCCCCACAGGGCCCACTTCACAAAAGAGACAAAAACATGAAATACATGAAAGAAATTCAATCAAGTCAACACCTGTTGCCTGTAAAGGGTCAGTTTGTCATCCATGGGATCATTTCTCATCATCCTCTTCTCAATCAGCTGGTTTATCTGGGAGTCAACTTCTTTAATCTGTGAACGGGACAGTTGCAGAATTTACACATCAGAATTTATCAGTGTGTGGAGGCATAAGACAGACTTTACTCCACATGCTGGTCCTGACCTTGTCCTCCAGCTCCTGGAGGTCGGCCTGGCCCATGGCAGGCTCTGCAGCCACTCTCTGCAGGTACTGCACTGTACGCCTCATACCCTCCAGCTCTTTGGGGAGTTTCTCAGAGACCATGTAGGAGTTGATCTTGATCTCCTCTTCAAGCCTCTTCATTAAGCCTGAAAGAAACAGAGCTTTTAATTAAGGACTTTGAGCTTCATATCAGGCTTAAGAAAAGCAGAATATCACTTTTAACCCACAAACACATGAAGAAAAAACGATATTGAAATCGTCTTTCAAAATGGAATTATGGAAAGACTTATACATAAACAAAGACAAAGACTTAACAGCAGCACCCCGGGGTACTTTTTTAGACATGCACTTGGAGTAATTGTGATGTGTGACTTGAATTGCGCAGCTCTGCCCTCGTCTGCACTGCACAGGTCATTTTAGAAACTGCAAACGTGTAAATCTCTCATCTGGCTGAAGAGCCCAATATCAGATGAGCACAAAAGGAGACAATTTCAACATCACATAAGCTCTACCATAGCACTTCAAAGATCAGCATCATTAGAGGGTCTCAAAAGATGAAAGCCTATTAGCACAGAGACACCTTGCACTACCCATCCAGCTGTGCCCTGCAGAGGAAACAGCAGGACGCGGGTACTCACTCTCTGGTTTGGCATCTGCTGCTGCCTGTCGCAAATCCTTCAACTGCTGCTGCGATCTCTGCAGTCTCTGCTCTGCCTGGAACAGCTGAACACACAACAATGATTACCAATGCAGGTAATGTGGGAGTATTGACGTTAAGAGCTACTACTTTCATTAGTGGTTAATCCCCTGATCATTTTCTAGATTACTACTTTGTTTGGTCTATTAATGCCGGAAAACGGATCCCGTCTCTCCAGCGTTGGCTTAAAAAATTACTTAAGTGATGTAAAGTTTCATTTTCTTTCAGCTCTATTCAACATGTCTCAATAAATGTATTTGAAAGTTCACACAAGCTGGTTCATGCCAAGCAACTTTAAAATCCCTTGAAAATGTGTTATTGAATCTTTTAACATTTATAAATTAATTTGAATATGACAGCAAAAGTTGTATTTTGCAAGAGGATGCAAATTAATTCAGTAATTATTTGAAACGTCTCCATCCAATAGGGCTGCATCATTGCAACAGATGATTTTAATGATTAATCATTTAATCTTTAATAATTGTCAGATTGATAGATTTTTTTAAAGAGACCAAGGAGACGCCCTCAAATGTTTGGTTTTGTCTGACCAACAGTCAAAACACAAAGGTATTCAGTTTACAATGATGTAAAACAGAAGCAACAAATCCTCTCATTTCAGAGACTAAAACTAGAGAATGTTTGACTTCTTCACAATTTGTACTTGAAAAATCAATAAAAGGACGAATCAATTATCAAAACAGTCACTGATTTTTTTTTTTATCGATCCACTGATCGATTAATCGCCTAATTGTTTCAGCCCTTATATCAAACAAGAAACAAAATGCTCTTAGGGTGTGAGGTGTTGAAAAGGCTGCATGTTCCCTTTTCTTTACAGCCCTCCAAACCACAGCAGACAGCATTTAACTGGTCTGTGAGGAAAGTATACCAAGGAGAACAAATGTGAAGCATTTACTTGGTTCTTCTGCTCCTGCTTCTGGTGAGTCAGCGCCTCTTCTCTCTCCTTCTCCACTCGCAGCTGTCTGGCCTGTTCCAGCATCCGTTGATGGTTGGACACCGTCTCCACCTAGTGGATCCGGCATGTTAATACGACGGTGATGTCTGATGACAGGCTTTCACATGGTCAGCAGAAATAACCAAGCACCTCTATCAGAGTCAGGTTTCACCTTTTGGCAAGGCCTGCAAGTAAGGCCCATTAAATCAACACCTGATTACTTCACAGCCTTGTTAAGACGACCTTGCAGCCTGTCAGGTCTGTTAGAGAAGCTGATAATGTCTGGGGGTCATGTTTTCATTCCTCAGTCAATCCTAAAGGCTTCCAAGCATTAGAAGAGCGACAGTCTGCCTTACCCTCTTCTTCAGCCTCTCCACACGTTTGATTAGTTGGTCTTTCTCCTCCTCCATCGCACTAATGTCCTGTTATTGGAGAAAAGATGGATTAATTTAAAGCGTTGCATCACCGAAGCTTCAGATGGTAAATTAGGGGTGGGCAATCTTAGGATTTCTTTCTTTTGTTTCCAAACTTTACATACTGGTGACCTCATTGACAAGCAGATCCACATTAACTACATCACCATAGCAACAGGATAAATCACTTGGACAAATTCCTTCACGTAGCTTTTCCTTGGGTGACTTATTATCAGCTAGTGGCATGGCGGATGAGGAGCTCATGCCAAAAAGAACCATCTTTAATGCCTCTGATTTGATTTGCTCTCAATGAATGCACCTGACCAGTGCCGAAGGAAGATGAACACTGTTCACCATTGTGCTTTACGTTTTATCACTGGCTGTGGAAGTCTCGTACACCACTGTGCTCTGTATGCTGCTGCTAAATTGCCATCTCTGTTAGAAGTTAAAGTTGAAGTTAGAACAGAACGAGGCAATAAAGTTTTGAAACATGATGCCCCTTCTTCCTGGAATCATCCACAGAAGGACCTGAAATAGTCAGAGTTGATTTCTATGGGGGAAGTTAATTTTAAAGGATCGTGGAATAGTACCCTTGGTCAATGTACTTGCTTTTAACTCTTCACAGAAATTGTTTTAGGAAGTCGTTCTTGATCTTGTATTGCATTTTAGCTGATTATTGTGTTTCATCCATTTGTAGTGTGTGACAATCGGATGTGTATGTTTGTATTGTGTCTAATGTTTATGCTGCCCTCTTGGCCAGGTCACTCTTGAAAGAGAGATTTTAATCTCAATGAGGCTTTTACCTGGTTAAATAAAGGCTAAATTAAAAAGACAAAATCAAAATTGAGAAAAAAAGATGACAATTTATATTGTGATTGTGATTAAATGAATGATATATATATATAATTTTTTTTTCTCAGCCAGACTTACCACCCTGAAGGTAAAATATTATGTTATTAACATTGTTAAAACTGGAAAAAAAAAAAAGTCCATATGTGATATGCATCACTAACTTCTAACAAACACTGATTGTTAAAGAGTCACAGAGTTTCTCTTACTCTTCTGATTTCTGCTGTGGAGAAGCCTGAAGTCCTCAGCTGCTCACACTCCTTGTGATACGTCTTGAAACCTTCCACCAGCTCTTCATACTGTGAACACACAACAACAATAACGCATAGCCTCTTTTGCCTTTTATGCTATTAGAAATTTTCAAAACCAGGAAGTGTGCACGTGCAATATGTTGACAACCTGGTGATAGGTGTCATTGATGACATCGTCCTGCAGAAACTCTGCAGGCACCTCCAGTTTGACGAGGAAGCGAGCCAGATAAGCCCTTGTCTTCAGTTCAGGGACCTTCTGTAGCAGCCAGTGGAGGATAGGATGGACTACAGGCTTGCTGCCAGTCACCAAACCCTGTCTGAAACTGCTCCTGCATCACAGAAGGAGGGCAAATAATGAAAATATCCATATGACCAAACATAAAAAAATGCTTCACTACATGGTGAAGGTAGAGGTGTGGGCGTTTCACTTATCATTGAATGCAATTACTTACACATCAGAGAGGTTACCGGGAGGTTTGTACTTCAACATCCCCAGCAGAGCACACATTCTCTTTATGGTTTGTTCAGGCATTTCTTCACGGATATCTATAGCGTGCTAAAGACAAGAGTAGCATTAAATAGCGTTACCTAGCTCAGATCAATTCAATTTGCACTGACACAACTAACTAACTGCAGTCTGTACAGCCGTTGAAGGTAAGTTAGTTCCCAACCTTTGGGTCGATTTCAGCCAGAACATCATTTAAAATCTGCAGCAGCTGCATCGGCTCGAGGGAGTCGAACGTAATGAGGTTAAAGCTTTTCTTAAACGGGTCTCTGTTAAGTTGCTCAACGATGAATTTCAGCTGTTCGCTCATGTTGAGCAATATGAAGCTCGCTTGCTGTAATTTAATGCTCCTTTTCTTTGCTGGATTAGCCTGCTAACGGTTAGCTAGCTAACTGGCGTTAACTTCAGAGTTAGCTCCCTGTCATCGACTTACAAGCTCTCCAACGTACGAAGAAGCCTTTTAAAAACAATCTACCGACTTGCTAGTGACGGTGGTAAACAATTATTGATTGACTATTGACAAGTTTCCAACATATTTGTTAGGTCGCTTTGATAATCCTTCAACTTGCTCGTTAGCGGACAGAAAGGCAGCGGCTGTTGTCAACAGACCCATGGAAACCAATGACGGCGTCGCGGGTTGGTTGCTAACAGGAAGTAGATGTGACCGCATGTTTAAGAGAGCTGTGTTGCGCTAAATATGCGCTCATAGCTTAATTCGACATTAAATTCGAATAAATTCGTGAAAAAAGTTGACTGATGCGTGTGGTTACAATAATGTAGGTTATTTTTCGGCATTTAAAATAATTTTCCTTTAATCGGAACATCCTAAAATTTAAACTACGTTCAACCGCACCTGCTAAAATAAAATGACTTCGTTTATAACGGCAAGATGTTGAAAATATGGCTTTAATGAGCTCATAATCTTCACTTCAATGTAACATTTATGGATCTTATCTTCACCTTTCATCTCGAGATGCTGCATTTAGAGGAATCAGCTACAACAAATTCTCGAAGAGATGCATCGCGGTGTGCATGAACGCAGCCCTTCTGTCAGTCTGAACTTTTGAACCGTCAGATGGCGACATTTTCTCAAGGCACGGCTTCAGGTTGCAAAACAATGAACTTTGGCAGGATTAACCAGCAGAGTGCTCAGGGAAATAACTGAAAAGGACAAGTGTGCTGTGCGACAAAGAGACATGTCGAGAGCTGAGGTTGGACAGGGAGGAATATTAAGCAACTTTTCTTTTCTTTTTTTTTTTTTTTAAATAAAACGATTAAAATCAAAGCTGGGTTTGAGAAACTAAGGATAGGATAGTTTTGAAAGTCGGGACCTCGCTTTTCTTCTTCTACCTGAACTGTAACAGACTCAAGGCAACACCTTCCTGCACAAAACCCTCATGTTCACCATGACGTGCGACGTTTTCTGCCTTTAAAAGTGTCAGTTTATCTCCTTTCATTAGTCAACATAAAGCTCGGGAACACATGTTTTGTTGAATTCCCTCCTGTCGTAAGCAGCGTCACCTGGGATCTCTGTTTTTTGGATCAGAAACAGCATTTTGAAGTCGTGTTTTTGTTTTTTTTTAATCCATTTTGATTGTAAATCACATCCATGTCGCCCCTCCTCTTTCTGCTGACGGAGAGACAAGAGAGCTGCGAGTCAGTCTGACACTAAACGCAGAGGAAGACAGGATCTCCAGAGAATAGACGAGCATAAGAGTGGATCAAGTGCGACAATACGGATAAACTCACATTTTCTTGGACTATGTTAAAAGGAGTAAAGACGTTCAACCTGTGAGGATTTTATTCTTGCTTTTGTGAGTATTGACTAGCAGGTTTTCTTCCTCACTCTGGAGAACACTTTTCCTTTTTCTGTACTGTGGCACTATGGAAGCTTTCTGTTGTGAACAGTTAAGTCCAGTTTGTGCTTTGGAGATGTATGTGTTGTTAGTTGATTGAGCAGTTTATGTTGGAGTAATAACAATGGTTGAACCAGTGGGGTTTGTGGAGGCATGGAGAGCCCAGTTCCCCGAGTCTGATCCCCCTTGCATGGACCTGAACTCAATGGGGGACATTGAACAGGAGCTGGACAAATGCAAGACATCTATCAGGCACCTGGAGAAGGAAGTGAACAAGGAGCGCTTTCGGATGATCTACCTGCAGACTCTGCTTGCAAAGGAGAGGAAGTCTTATGATGGCCAGCGATGGGGATTTAAAAGGACGCCCCAGATGAATGACGGAGATCTGCCCGGTGGCCCAGACAGCCAGAGGTCCGACACAGATGAGGCACCAGTGGAGGAGCAGCTGCAGCACCTCAGAGCGCCTGTAAAGACAGCCAGATGCAAACCACATCCTGAAGGAGAGGTGGATGGCGCATCCCCGGCTAAACAGAAGGGTGGGGTGTCACCCGTCCGCCAGGAGTCAGAGATTCCTGACCTCCCGGTGGGCACAGGCTCGGTGGCGGCTCTGAGATCCAACTTTGAGCGCATCAGGAGAGCCAACTCTCACACAGCTGGAGATGGCAGAGGGTTATCGGTGATGGCCGGCCAGGATAAACCTTTCTATGTGAACATGGAGTACCACCACGAGCGAGGGCTGGTCAAAGTCAACGACAGGGAGGTCTCGGACAAGATCAGCACCCTGGGGTGTCAGGCCATGCAGATGGAGCGTAAGAGGTCCCTGCACTCCCTCCCAGGGAACCTGTCAGCCGCCACGGGGGACATCAGCAAGGCTGTTCAGAGAGGCAGGTCCACTGAGGGGAACTGCAGCTACAACGGGTCATATGATGGCGCCGAGGTCAACCCACACTTCCTGAAAGACGGTGTGGTCCGTTCCACTGGGGGGAAGTCTGAGCGACAGCCAGCAGAGTGCCAGCCATACACCAGTGTGTATGTCGGGGGGATGATGGCTGAGGGGGATACCCGAGTCATCCACATCAGGGACCACAGCGTCGAGGAGGATGTGCACCTCACCTGGCCGAGACGCTCCTACTCCCCTGGAAGCTTTGACGACGTAGGAGGGGGATACACACCAGACTGCAGCTCCAACGAGAACTTGACATCCAGCGAGGAGGACTTCTCCTCGGGCCAGTCCAGCCATGTGTCTCCCAGCCCCACCACCTATCAGATGTACAGGGAGAAAAGCCGCTCGCCCTCTCAGCACTCCTTCGACAGCAGCAGCCCACCCACTCCCCTGTCTCAGAAACGTCTGAAGCAGCAGGTGACGGTGTCTGAGGCCTCCGTCATCGGTGTGCGTAAAACAGGCCAGATGTGGCCCTGTGACGGGGACTCCACCACATCCAGCAGTCTTCAAGGACATCTGGGTAGGTCCTCAAGACGCACTGCACAACACAGCACTGATGTTACCTTTTGTGATATGTATTTATTTCAGCCGATAACCGATAATTACCTGCTTTCACACCTGAGTGTGTCATTTTATTTCCAAAGTTTCGGTCTGTCTGATCTTCATCATGTCAATCGTGTCTTCTTCCTCTGAAACTGTAAAAAAAACCCATCCACAGCGAAGATGATGATTGGCTGCACTGCGTGGCTCTACCAGGTGCAGCAGTTTGACAACATAAGTGTGACTTCTCTGATTATTGGTGGATCGCAAACCATCTTTAAAGATGCATACCGCCAGCTACTGTATCAGAGTGTGTACACTGTCCTAGTGAAGTCAATGAAAGCAGTTTGGCTTGATATTATTGGCTGTGTTTATCGGCTAATGATTTCATTAACGGGCCGATAAATATCATGCATCCCTACTGCCTTTCATTATCAGCAGGTTTAGAAATGGAACAGCATTCTAATGGGTAGAGATTATCAATTATTGGCCCTCTCTGATCACTGTCTGGAAGATGTCTGTGCTCTTGCCCTGGCTGGACTTCATCCAGAATAAATCACTTGATGTGTAAAACGCACTTGCAGTCCATACACTAAATCAGTCTTTAAAGTGTTTTCCAGAGCCAGGATTATGAAGCACTTTATTTAAAACGAAAAACAAACACATTTCTTTTGCACATTGTTGTGGGTTTCAGCTGGTTTACTTGAGTGGAACTGAGCCATTAGGGTTGAAGTGGCCTAGAAAAAAAAAAAAGGAGGCCAGGTTTGAGAGAATTCATCTTCTCGTCCCGTTAATGAGATTTTCTTTTTTCTTCTCCTCACAGCTTTCATCCATATTCAGTGTGTCAGAAATGTCGACCCATTCCAGTTTAGCACGATTAGCCTGTAAAAAGTCAATCTTCCATGAAGGGGTTGGGATTGACGTGATGGACTTTACGTACACTGATTCTTAACAGTAACCCAGTGGTAAGGCAGCTCTTTCATCAGTGTTTTCTTCACCTTTTGTAAGCCCCTCTCCTTTTTTTGCCCCCTTCTGCTCTTTGCCCGCTGAGTGCTACAGCACTCTCGCAGTGATGCTCTGACTGAGACAGCGGCTGCCCCCAGGCTTCCCAGTCGCTCTCCCCTGTCCACCCTGAGTGTTTTCGCGTCAGCACACATCAGTGTTGTTGTCCTTGGTGCCGAGTAATTAACTTAAAGGGGTTTGTCTAGCGTGATAAATTTAGGGAGGCTCATTGTTACGGGAGGCGGGTTAGGAAAAAGCCCTGACAACTCACTCAAAAAAAAAAAAAAAGAGGATCGAGAGGCTTAAAGTGTGTCATGTGGTTTCCAATCAAAGCGCCTGCCATCAGTGTTTCCTGTTGTTATGTGTGAACACAATAGGAGAATCACTCATTGAGCACGAGTATTGACATGGTAACAATATAACAATGTTAAGTGGGATAAGGAGAGTGGTCTGGGCAACTTGGTAATGCCAAGGACAGAAGGAGAGGCGGGGGGGGGGGGCGTGAGTGTTCCTCTACGAGGACGTTTGTCAAAGTGAATGACACACGAGGACACGTATTGTTGCTGGATAAGGCCGGAGAGGGATTGGGATACACAGCAAAGTATTAGGATTGGAACTGAAACATTTTTTCTCTCTAAAAGAGTTATCCACTGTGGGTCAGATTAAGCAGATGAGCAGAATAGTGTGTTGTTATATAAGGTGATCCAGTCTAAAGCTCTTTGACACAAAGCTTGTGACTACCAAGCAGATAGTCCGTGATATAATCAGCATGAAGTGTAAGCTAGCATGCTGCTCGGATGACTGAAATGTCCAAATCCATTCGACCTGGGTCATTCCGCTGCACCATCCTGACACAACATATTGCCAGGATGTGTTTTTTGTCACACTCCTTTTGGTTTGCAGAGAAATACATTTATGACATATTAAAGTGCACTCCGATGATTTAATATGGCACGTCTATAAAGTTAGGAGACTTGATGCAGCAGAGACTGAGCGGATCCTACATTTCCCATAATGCAACCGATCTCTGTACTCGTTGCCTGGTGAATTCTGACATCTTTCAAACTCTGTGCACGCAGTTTATAACACAAACTATGACATCATCAGACTTGACAAAGCTCCTCAACAGCCACAGAGGTCCACTTACCAACTTTTTCGAAAGCTGTCAACTTGAGATGTTTCTCTGGAGAAAAAGCTAATAATAGGATTATGAATGTATTTTTATTTATTTCTATTCTCAAGAACGAACTTTCACGCTCACACAGCTGCTGTTTCAGGCTGAACGGTACATCCCCTGACCAGTAAACTGACCGTTAAAGTGTAAAATCTGTGGAGTTCCCCTGTCCGGACATCTCCTGTTTAGAGCCTCCATGCATCTTTTGTCCAGAGGAGACTTGTTGCTGACATAATGGCACAGCTGCATCATGTGGACCTTTGCTTTGTGGATTACCAGGAGTCTGGATTTATTTTCTGATGTTGTAATAACACCACTGGGCTCGTTGTTGGATTAGGCCGGTTTGAGGCGAGTTTTTGTAATGAACAGCTCTTTGTTGTGGTTCGTGACTTTTAGGGAGCAATTGGAAAGTTTTTTTGTTGTTGTTGTATTCATCATAAAGCACCGCAGCATTCACTGAAATCTATTAAATTGGCCCAGTAAAGCTAACTTAATCTCAGCGTTGTAAAGATGCTTTGTTCTTCAGTTGGCGGAGCGTTGTGCAGCTGTGCAGCTTCATAAACTGTACGGTTTAAGACACATGTCCGTGGTTATACCTAAATTAAGCTTTCTGGACTGTTAAGATTTGCTGTGTGTATTTATGTTCTGCACCCTGTCATGGAATATGTGGAGACAGAGAAGTGGCGTGGTCCCTGCTGCTGTTGTGTGAGTTTTTTTTTCTACGAATAGAAGAATAAGTGTTGTCTCCTGGTTTCTGGTTATCTAGGCCATTTGTCAAGCCTAGCTGAGAAGAGATGCTGATTATCTGTGGGCCTTTTAAGGAGGCCAACTCTCTGAGGGGTCTATTTTGCCATAATTAATTATCATCATGACACTGGCATTCCTGGAGCCACAGGAAGGGTCTGAGTGTGTAGACTGTCTCAGGGTTAATGTATTACAGTGTTCAGAGGTGGAGGTCGGCCAAAAGGGAAATAATAAATCTCACCATTACTTGAATCATAATTAGGGTCCAATATTCAGCATTTTTTTGGTTATCAATATCAGTTGGGTTTTTTTTTTTTTACGATTGCCAATAAAATAAATGAATATTGAATATGTCTCTGTTTGTACACATATATTTATAAAGAAGAGCTAGATACCGGATTAGTCTGTCAGCGTTGAATGATCTGCAAAGTAACTAAAGTTATCAAATAAATTTAGTGGAGTGAAGTAGCAAAAAACTGAAATACTCAAGTACCTCAATATTGTACTTCTCCATCACATGGTTATTCTAAATTTTGACATTTTTATTTTTTACTGCAAATGTATATTAGTTTCAAATATTGATCATCAGCCTCTTTGATATCAGTTTATCCCGAATCATAATCCCTCAGGAGGTTGTCTAGCTGAGCCTGCCTTGCTCGAGATGTGGCACAGGTAGGTAGACGGGTCTGTCTGGGATGGCTGTGACACTAATGCAAAGTGTCTGTCTGAAAGGTGATGAAATCTGCCTGAATGTCTTGGCGTCAGGACAGAAGGTTGGCACTACTTGCTGCCTCAGCAGGAGTCACACCGGTCCAAACTCACGGTTAATTGCAGACTCATGAATATTTGAGGTCCCTCAAGGAGGCCCAGACAGGCCTATCATTGTACCTGGACGTCAACATCTGAGGTTGAGTGGTCAAGGAAGCTAAAGAATTCCGCCTCACCCTTTCCTCCAGTACATGTAGGCCTACAAGAGGAAGTGCTTGCAGCTCCAGAGGGCAGCCAAGTTTGCCTCTCTCTGTGTATATGTGTGTGTAAGTGAGACACCTGTTCTAATGTGCAGCGTACTGGGTAAAGTGTTCAAAAGCTGGCAGGCCGTCAGAACACCAGGCCAGGCATCGCCAGCTGCTCTCGCATGAAAAGCCGTGAATAGTCTTTTTGTTCCTCCCTACCAGGAAACAGAACAAAAACACTTTTTTTAAAAGTATGCAAGACTCATCGCACCACATGGTCCAATTACTGTAACTCCTCTAGTCACATACTAACATACATGTTTCCATAGATAAACCTAAATCTGTGGCATGTTTATGAGTCTGGGGGCCTCCCCCGGCTCAGCGATCCTCCCTCGTGCTCGGCCTCAGCCCTCTGGCCCTGCAGTCTCAGCTCCCCTCCCTGGTCCCACTCAAAGGGCCCTCTGTGCTGCTGGCTGGCCGGCCAAGTGTTTGTGGAATGTCTCAGCTGCGTGTGGGGTGTGTGTGTGTGTGTGTGTGTGTGTGTGTGTGTGTGTGTGTGTGTGGGG
>JBBPCS010000386.1:5888325-5913013 GCA_037974645.1 Hollardia meadi | reverse complement strand
AACAAGGTCTGTGGATTATCTTGAGTAACCGGGTCATGATTTCTGGAAAGAGACATTGCTGTTGAGTTT
This sequence comes from Hollardia meadi, assembly GCA_037974645.1. Taxonomy (NCBI): domain Eukaryota; kingdom Metazoa; phylum Chordata; class Actinopteri; order Tetraodontiformes; family Triacanthodidae; genus Hollardia; species Hollardia meadi. Next base: position 5,912,944 of record JBBPCS010000386.1, on the reverse strand, counting down.
TTCAAATGGATTTTATTAGCGCTTTGAGCATCACAAGCGAAGTGCCATCTAGTTCCATTATATTGGAGAGAAGGCAGACATCTCTACAGCCGATATCTCCATTAACTCAGCAACTAACACCAAAACAATCTAGGTGGATAAATAGTGCTACAAGCCAGAGGAAAAATATATATTTTGGATTTTGCCCCATAGTGACGCAGTATCAGACATGGAAAAAAAAAATTTAAAAAATCATGCGGTGATGCCAAGAATTTAGTGACACTGTGAATATCAGTGACAGGCAGAGAGCCCCTCCCTCCTCAGTCATGTGGGGGGATTCACAAAGTCTATAGAACTAAAGAATCACTGTAAAGTGCATCAGAGATAAATCTATCATGCTCTTCCCTTACACCATGATGTGAGGAAAATTACAAGGGCCACAGGCCAGGTCACCAGCACCAGTGTCCAAAGCTGTTCCCCTCCGTTTACCCTCCCTGCTGCCGCTGTTTCCCCAGTGACCGCACAGTCCAGGGGAGAATCCATCTGCTGGAGCCATAAAGTGGTGCTACGCTTTTAACAGCACCTCACATTGGCCTCTTCTGCTGCCTTTTTTGTCCAAAGGTGCAACTTTTCTCTCTCCCGATCTATATAACCATTAGAGGGGCAACAGAAAGGCTGTCCTTCATTGCACCTTTTTTGCTCCCTTGGTACATTATTGATGCTTCAATCTAATTTCCAGCTGTGTCTGAGCTGGATCGTTTGGGAGCTTGCAATCTAAATTCTGTCCATCAGCTCACTGATGTGTGGATGGTCAATATGTTCACAGTGGGGAGCAATAAGTGGGCTCTGATTCCCTCACTGTCCCTCTTTGAGCTATTTACATACACTGATCGGTGATCAGTCAATGCACCGAGCCTGGCAGCACGGTGCCTTTTCCCAGTGGTGGAAAATGAAGGAAATATGGATGCTACTATTCAGGTTCCAACTTTTTCTGGGCTGAATCAATAGACCTCTTACTCTTTGATTTGGATTTTTGGGAATTGCTGACTGAACTCTTCCCACAAATCAAATAGAAGTGATATTTCATCTGTGGTACTTTTGAAAGTTAAATGGAGGTCCAGGTAGGACGAGTTGGATCCAAAGCCCGTGACTCTGATTGTAACTTCCCAGAACCAATGGCAATTGGTTGGCTATTTTTATTATTCATTTAAGAGCATCCCAGGGACAGTGCCGTCTTCTTCTGTTGATCCTTGGTCTTGTGTAGTGAAACGAGACCACATGATTATTTCTGTGATATCTCTGCTGCTGTGTCACCGTCTCAGTTGCACATCTGTCGCTCCCTCTCTGCCCGTTCATCTCTATGGATTAGGATTAGGGCTTTGAATGTGGCTTTGCTCCGTCATCAATAGGACATCCAGCACGTCCCCCTGTGTTCCGCTGCTGCGATTGTCCTCTGAACGCGCCTCTTGTTTGCATGCTAGAGGAAGGAAAAGTGTTTCACGATGACTGATTATTCTCCAGAAGGGGAACCAGTTGTTTGGCTTGAGTCCTTATATATCCTTGAGTTCTATTTTTAGTTGGGGTGTTCGGTGTGGTAGTGTGGGAAAACAAAGGTTTGTGTATTAACAGGCGATTCCAACAACAACAAAAAAAATCTTTCTTTTTCTTGATGCTATGCTTTAACCTGACATCTTCAAGATCATGGCTTGTGGGAATACAGTCAAATTAAATTCTTGAAAAACACAGAGCTACAGAATTCGGAGAAAGTCCAAAAACAAAATCAGCTTCTCTCTGATCCGCAGCTCAGCACAGCTCACAACCGCAGCTGTTGGGCTCAGCAATCTTATGTAATGTCATTAGAATGTATTTATTACAGCTCTATTGCACAGTTGAAACCATTTTAAGCTGCAGCAAGCTGGCTGTGGGACAGGGAGGACATGAAACTGCAAGGATTGCTTTGCTTTGCCATCCTACTGTGTGATAGTTTGTACAGAGTGTGTTCAGTTACTGCAGAGTGGAAACAAGGAAATAACATTGTTTCTTCACTGTGAGCTCTGATGTGTAGCTTCTAGTATCAACAGTGCGTGATGGGGTACTATTTCTCACTCTTCTGGCAGAATAAGGAAGCTAATCGAGGCCTGACTGTATAATAGAGCCAGAGCTAATAATATCTGCTGAATCTATCAAAATATACATCTGTGTCAGCGTATGTGTTGGTCAGTAATGAATAAGACATCGCTAAATAAAGGAGTTAACAGGGATTTTTTAAATTGAAGTTCAATCTGTTTGCAGAGCTGTAGCTAGCGGTGAGGACATCGAGGTCATGTCCTCTGTAACATTTCTTGGAGTATTTGGGGATTTAATGACACGAGCAGGAGTTTACAGTCTATTCTAAATAAATGCTTTTAATATACAATCAATCGATCACAAGCATTTCACACATGTTGAGTTTTGAGTTGTTATGGACACAATTTCTAAAAAATAGTGTTTTTCAATACTCCAGAGACTTACCAGAGTTTGGTTGATGGTTAGTGAAAATCTCTTCGGTGGTTGAATTTCTGCTGAGGACATTTTTCCTCGCGACCTCATTCATTTCTGAAATGCTGGCTGTGGCCTCGTCTGTCAGCATAAATAATGGTAAGAAAAAGCTTTCCTTTAGCTTCCATCTCATACACAAACAGATAAGTAGCCTTTAATGCAGGATAGATGATAGTACAGATTTTAAAAATATTTATTGGTGGCTTGGTGGTTTTAAAGTGTTCGTGTCTTTTTCCACACATGTACTAATAGATCTTTCTTGTATTTGAGCTGTTGTTTATAGTTGTTATTGACACAAATATCAAGATCAGTTCAAGGAACCTGGAACCTGTTTCTTTGTGTGAATATGGGCTGATCTTTGAAATATCAATAATCATTGAGCAAAAACTGCACAAGTTGTGCTCTGCTATGTAACAACTCTACGTGTGTTTTGCAGGTATTTTAAGTTTCTGCTTCGGATTATTTGTTCAAACCTTCTTGAACTGTTTTACAATCCAGACAAAAAGAGGTGAAAACAGGATGCGCAGACACAAGCGGCGGGGGAGAAAAACCATACAAGATTAACTGGCTTTGAAGTAAAATAGATTTTGAGTTAGAATGGGTTATTGGAAACTGTAAGAATCTGATTCCACATGTATGCCTGAAAGTGTGGAGGCTCTGCAAAGACTTTAATTGCAAAGTGCCTCTCAAATTTAACTGGAATGTAAATATGATACAGCCATGACCACAGATGAACGTGTGTGTTCGGTGTGGGAGCTGTTTGTGAGAAGATGACCTTGTGCCGAAAGCCTGTTTCCGCTCTGAAGCAGATGAATTGCTGAATTTTCCGGACAGACCTGCCTGGACACTTCCTCAGTAGCCGCCCCGAGGATCCATTGTGATGTCCACTTTCTCACTCACAGCCAAATGAGCCCTTAAAAACTATAAAAGACACAAATGGCTCCATATATAAGACTTTAGAACACATTTTTAAAACCTGCACTTCACTTATTCTTGTTCTTCTAACCTCTGTCTGTTTGTTTTTCCCCTGTGAGGAGATAGATTGTGGCTGAGAGAGGATGTGTTATTCATCCAGTACAGGGGGGTCCGATATATAATCTCTCTGGAACACAGTGTGGCCTTTCACATGGACTTCCCCTGTGCTCTGAAGCTGTTTGGCCTGCACTAGTCTCTTCTTCAAGCAGTCAATACAGCTCTCTGCCTCTCTCCACTGGGCCCATTGTGTTTGCTTGAGTCCTTTGTCGTGGCCTCTGTGGATGTCATCCTTTCAGTCCGCCTGTCCTCCAGACCTCTCCAGGGTGACTCGGCTTTATCCTCCCCCAGTTTCCGGAATCCTCTCTTTCCTGTTTTCAAGCTGTGCTGAACCAGTTTTCCAGCTCGTTAACATACCTCACACTACATCGTTAGATACATCTGCCTTACATTTTATCACCGCTGTTCGAGATCGTCATTCTGCATCGGCCAGCTGCCACATCTTTGACGACGATAATGACGATAATAACAGTGATAAGTGCCGGTGAGTCAGAGGTGTCTGACGGTAATTACAGGATACAGAGCCTGTCGATCTTCACGGTGTCCTAAAACATCTGAAATCACAGGGATGACGAGCACAACATATATTTCTCACTATGTTTCTGGCACATAGTCGCTGTCAGCATGGTATAAAGCCTGTGGACTTACAGTCCCAGAATCACAATATGAGATGTTCATGTGGCCAAAAGAATTAACAATAATCATATTATTCCGAGAAACACATAGAAATTTTGAAATAAAGAAGTTCTATCAATCAAATTCATCCGTGACTTTGTTTATTCTGTGTTTTGTCTCTTTTTTGCAATGAATTACACTTGAAATATGAGTGAATGAATATGTGCTGCTTTGTGAGTTTTGAGGCCTCTTTGATTGGTGGACTCGCAAAGTGAATATTACACCAGGTTACAGCAGCGCCTTTCAGACAACAAGGCTGGCATGAGCAGAGCACGTGTGTTGCCTCTGCGGTTTGTCCAGGCTTATCTGCTTGCCTGGCACGAGCCCTCGGTGGCTGGCACTCCCTGCGTGGTAGATTTGTGCAGGTCACAGGTTTATGAAGGTCAAAATAGGATTTGATATTAGGACAAATGGCAGTAAAAGACAGCGTGCTGCTTAGTGGTTATTGTCAACTGACCATCATGGTGTGCTAGCTTTTGTTAGACACATATGCACTTTTCCAATCTACGAAGAACGGGTTGTTTTTTTAGGCGTATTGTACAACAACTTACATCACAGTGCAAATCAGTAATGAACTCATTATCAGTAGCTCCGCATTTACCCCTCATTAGTTTCACTGTTTGCGGCTTGTATATGTCAGGCAAATTGCTTTCAAGAGCTTATCACGTAAAGTCCCCACAGCGGACAACAGAGAGCAGCATTGTTATACTTTACCTTGAGCACCAACCAGTACTTCAGTGTGAGAATACTACGTGTCACGTTGGGTTGTGGTACTTTAATAAAACACAAATATGAAAGCCGTAGTTTGAGCCACCCATCTACACGACAGGGGTACAATATTAGTTGTAGTTGCCTATTTATACATCCAACAGACAAATAACAGCATTAGCATTTGTTTGGACCCACCTGATGAATGTAAGTCCAATATTTAATCTCTTTTAGCTCTATTTTGGTCTCCACCCACTCCTGAGATAAAATATTTGTCTTATTAGCTGCTGAATGCTCCACTACGTTCACCAGCTAGTGGCTAACTTTGTCTGTCTGATGTTTGCTGCTGAGCAGGTACAGTGAACAGTGGGTTTATGAGAGCTTAAGACCATAAAATCAAAACAATGAGCTGAAAGATGCTAAAATGTTTTGTAGGGCTGAAGGGAACTGCAGACTTCTCTGTGGGTTTGTCACATTGACTGTATATAAAGATAAATGATATTAGAGCTCCCCAAAAATGAAGCCAAAACATCTTGATCGCCCCCTGGTGGTGGGCTGCAGTATAGGTCTAAAACTCCTCCCCCTCAATGATACCAAGTAGGACATGGGCCAAACTAAAATCTCAAAAGTACGAGTCAAATAAATGATTCCCAAATATGGTTTCTGTCGTTTTAGGTAGTTCTTAACATGTTGATGTTTGTTCAACTGTTCGTTTTTCTGATCAGTTTGATTTTAATTAGTTATTTGATGCTATAAAAAAGGAGGTGAAATGTCATGATTGACAGCTGAGCCCTGCTCGCGATTGAGTCGACACATAGTCATGTCAAAGGGATCATATTCAGTTGATATTGCCATTTATTGGTGCATAATCCAAAAGCAATTTTAGTCCCACCTGACAAGTTACCGTACACCTCTTCAACACAGTGTCAACACACTTTATGATCTAGTATGTTTTTTCAGGATGTTATATTGGATCTCATTTTAATGTGTAGGAATTTCTGTCAGTCTGTGTTTACTAGGCTTCAAATGTGCCCGTCTAAATCTTCACTGAAGTAAACCGTGAAAAGATAGTGGCATCTTAACAACCTTCGGATATCAGTTCCTGAACGTCTTCCCCTCTCACTCCGTTGGCCCAGTATTTGAATACCAACCACTGAGTTTCCTTAAATTCCCATCATGTTTCTCCGTGTTTACTACATGACCTAACAGTTTAATGGCACACCATGTGACTATTGTCCTTTGTTTCTCCACAGAAGCGCCCTACGAGACCCCTTCGTCATATGGCTATGACCTGGAGCACTCGGAGGAGCACCAGCCTCGTCACGACCCTCTTTCCTTCACCGGATCTCCGTCGTCCTCCCCACGGCTCCGCTCCAAGAGCCGGAGCAGCCGAGACACCCAGTCGTCCGGCTCTCTGGAGTCCACGCTGTCGGTAATGTCACTGGGTTTCTCAGCTAGCAGTGCTGCTGTCCTTCATCTGCCTCCGGCTGCTCTGCTCTCATTCCCCGTCTACTGCATTGTCCTTCACTGTCCTCTCTCCACGCACCATCCAACACTTTTAGCAGCTCTGACTTCTCATTCTGTGATGAAATTTGCTGTTGTAGAGCCTGCGTTTGCCTCGTTTACTGTCTGTGTTGTTTTACAAAACAAAGGTAGATCTTTTGCAAAAGCCTACATTCACGGTCAAGTTATTTTTATTGCTTAATGTAGTTATTTAAGATAAATGGCACAAAAGTCAAAAAGTCACTTTTGCTTGTTGTTATTCTACTCTAGACACTTAGATACTCTAAAATCTGTATTTTTTTGTAGGTTTACACTGGAAGAAGAGCTTCCCTTCATGTTTTGTGCTACTAAACCAGATCTCCTGGTGAATCTGACCAGAGCCCAGTAATGTAACATGCCATGTACAGGCTTTTGATCGCAGTGCCAGTCCTAGTGGATGTAGTTCACTTTTAAAGAGGCTGACACTTGACTAGACGTTTGTGGCACACAGGAGAAGAAATAATTGGAATTGTCCGTAAAGGGTTACTCCAGTGATTTAGTGTTCCAGTTTCACAAAGATGAGAAAAGTTGCAAAGGAAAAAATTAAAAACAACTGCCTTATAAACAACTTTCACACTCAACGCCCCCACAGTCTTCTGTAATAAATGACCTCACTACATGTGTAAAACCAGTGGAGTAGCCTTTAAAAACCCTCAGAAGAAGTGCCCTTCAGTCAGTCGTTTAATGCCATTGCTGAAAAACATCGTACGTGCTCAGAAAACGTACTGTAGACGAACAGATGTTAAAAAGAGAGCCAGCTCCCCTCCCCCTGTCCTATCTGTGGTATTCTTATCCTCTGATGTGTACACTTGGTGATCTTCAAAGCCTAAATCACGGTGGAGGGGTTAGCGGGTTGGGGGCCTCACTCAGCATACAGCTGTTTTTGTAATCTAGCTAACATAATGGCACGGCTTGATACAGCCCTTCTCAAATGCTCCAGTGAGTTTCGTACTGACATGATAGCCCGCATCAGGATGACTGATGGTTCTGGCCTGTTTGGAATAACAACTCCTGGACAAGAAACACATTAGTCTTCCTTATGATGCTAGGAGTCTCTGGTGTAGGCCTCTTGGAATGTAAAACTCCTACAGAGTTTAATCAAACAGAGTCTGTCCCTAATCCCACAACAACACTTATCTGCAGCCGGGGGTTTGCAGAGGTGCGTGGGTGGGTTTATTAAACCCATTTACAGTTTACCCGTCGTATTGCCATCATGAGCCTCGTGTGTCCCTTCATGTTTGCCAATCCTTCTCTCTCCCCACTGTTTCAGGTGGAGTTGGATCAGGAGAAGGGGCTGGAGATGAGGAAGTGGGTTCTGTCAGGAATCCTGGCCAGTGAGGAGACCTACCTCAGCCACCTGGAGGCCCTACTGATAGTACGTGTAATTTATAACACGCACCGTTGGGATGGTTACTTATTAATAGATTGACTAGATAGATTACTAGTTACCCTATTAAAAATATAATAAGTAATGTAACTATTTTAATTACTTAATAAATTAATGTAGCTTATTACAGCGGTTCTCAGGTTCCTTTTTGTAACTTAAGGGAACGTTAGCTTGCTGTGAACTAGTCTGGTGATTTTCAAATGTAACTGGCCATTGAAATTATGCATTTTAATTTAACATTTTTATTTATGTGAATTCTTTAGCACCTTTAGATACAAAAATAACTATCTTTGTAAATTATAAAAAATGACCACCATTTGACATCACTACTGGCTCCGCGCCCGCTAATTGATTTTAACTTTTCTAAATGTTTTAAAGTGGGAAGTAGAACTTAATAAAACATGTAGTCTACTGGACGCACAGACAAAATACAGAGTTATTAAAGTGTAGTAGTTGGTAGTAAAGTGTAGAGTTATTCGGATTTAACCCCTTTGTAATCACCATCATTTTGATCAGATACTATCATTTAATTATTACATATTTTTCTCTCAGTAGCTTTAACAGATTACAATTACATTTATTTCTTAATTTACTTGCATGTAACTAGTTATAAAACTACTTATATAAGTAGCTAGCATATTTCATTTAATTCTTCAAGACTGTAACTTTTGAAAGAAGAAATAACTGATTTCATTAGCTGTATACATTGCACACTTTACTCAGTTTATAGTGGTTTTAATTGCCTCAGCGTTATTTGGTCTTTTTGTATGACTAGCATGGTGGCTAACGTTAGCTAATTTAGTTAGCAAACTAGGCTGGGCCTACTATTAGATTTTTCCATGTAGGCTAACTGACATGACCGAGTCAATTTGTGAAAATAACTTTCGAAAGAAGAAATAACACATTCTTCCTCTTACAAATGACAAAAATTTAATAATTTAATTAAAACACACCTTTGCTCAAGTTAATACACTGAGGGGGCTTATCGGTGTAGCGTTAGCTAACGTTAGCTCAGATTAGCAAACATATGATTGACATTTCTGTATAAGTTGTTGACATTACTGAGTCAGTTTACAGATCTCTGCCAGTGCTATTGTTACTCTACATTTTAGCACTTAGCATTATCCTGTAATTAATGAAGAGACCGGTTTCTAATGCTTTTTTCTACAAATATAACATCACCACAATAATAATTTAAACTGTGATATTGTTTCTAACTGGTACATGTTTTCTGTTGACGATAATTACTTATTGATTATTGTTTCCTACTGTACCTCCTGTATCTGTTTTCCTACATATTGACTGTGATTGTTTAACCAGCCCATGAAGCCTCTGAGGGCCGCGGCCACAACTTCCCAGCCGATGCTGACCTTCCAGCAGATAGAGACCATCTTCTTCAGAGTGCCAGAGCTTCATGAGATCCATAAGGACTTCTACGACGCTCTGCTGCCCCGGGTCCAGGACTGGGGCTACCAGCAGTGTGTGGGCGACCTCTTCCAGAAACTGGTATGGTGATGATGTTTTTGTTGGCTTCAGTACCGACAACCAAGGAAGTAAAAATGTTTTCATGACACCTACCTTCTGTCATGTCAACAGTGTGTTGTTAGAAATTCATTTATATTGTGTGAATCATATTAACACAAATATGTGTCTGCAAAAGGGCAAATATCATCTTAGATCTTTACGACACTGTCTCAGAGGTGAAGCAACAAAAACCTGTTTTTCCACTTCTTTTGACCTAACTTGAACGCAGCAGAAAGGAACAAGGAAACGATAACTGTAACTGTTTAAACACTTTGAACACTTATATAACTGTAGTATGAGAGGTTGGGCAATCCCTCCAGCTAATTAGAAACCCTCCTTTGGATAAGAAAACCAAGCATCAAATAACACGAAACCTCACAGCGTTAAATTGTATGTTGGGTTTTTGTTCAGGCAGGCCGCCATTCGTCAAGTCGGTAACTTTCACAAACTAATTATAGCACTTCTAAATCATCAATAATAGTTAAAAGAGGGGAGACTTTTCAAGGTGGGAGTCTATGGCTGGAAGCAATGTTCAGGGGATCTCGCTGTGCACATGTGAGTAGACTGCCTGGAGTCATCTCCCGGCCAGATAAAAGCCTTCGCTTCACCACATTACAGGCAGGAACGGAGAACAAAACGCTCTATAGGAGGTCGCTGAATAAGAGCTACCTCAGTGTTTGCTGCTGGATGGAGAAGATGAAAAGCACACACAAACGGGGATTTATATATAGAGGAGACGCACGCGAGCAAACATTGAATCACAATCGAATCAGTTCCTCCTGTTATACAAACACATGAGCGCAGCATACGGTATCCTCAGACGAGTGAAAATAAAAATACCTGAGTTATGGACTGAATCTAATCTGCTCAACGTGTCCTGCAGGCCAGCCAGCTCGGAGTGTACCGAGCCTTTGTGGATAACTACAAGGTTGCTGTGGAGACGGCGGACAAGTGCTGCCAGGCTAACGCTCAGTTTGCAGAGATATCTGAGGTATGTAATCACGCCACGCGCAGCGGGAAAGCGACAGGCCCAGCGTTTGATGTTGTGCAGCTGCCCCCCGGGACAAGTGATGACAGGGCAGTTTTCAGCAGTCCTCAGAGTGTAAAGAGCCACGCAGCTCTTTACAGCGGCGCTGATTGTTTTAATTGTGCTGTGGGGCAGTTGCTGTGATTTAATGAGGCTATTTTTCTTCTTCTCTCACCATTCCCTTTGGTGTTATCGTCCCGCCAGAATCTCAAGGTCAAAAGCACAAAGGACTGCAAAGACCAGTCGGCTAAAAATTCACTGGAAAGTGAGTACTGAGTGATATGAATGGCCAGCCTCCGCATTAATCAATATTGCTATAAGTAGTTGAGCTGTGACTGGGCCTGTTGAGATGACTCTTCCTCCTCCCACAGCTCTTCTCTACAAGCCGGTGGACAGAGTGACACGCAGCACGCTCGTCCTGCATGTAAGTCAGTGTGACAACACCTTGTCTGCATGAAGAGAGTTTAGGGGAATTTCATTTTTATTCATTCCACTTTTATTCTTCTATTGTAGGACCTCCTGAAGCACACGCCCTCCAGCCACCCGGACTACCCGCTGTTACAGGACGCCCTGCGCATCTCTCAGAACTTCCTGTCCAGTATTAACGAAGAGATCACCCCGCGTAGACAGTCCATGACGGTTAAGAAGGGAGAGGTCAGTGTGGAAAACTGAGCTACTCCATCACCTATATCCACTTGTTTTTTGCAATAAATGTGCTCAGCGCCATGCCAGCCGGTGCATTTTTAGTGGACTACTTCCTGTAAGTGAGAGAGAAAGTTGATTGACACTGAATTCGCCGGGTTATTCACCAAAATAAACTCCATAAGCTTCTGTTTGGTTGACTGCAGCCCTGCTCGTTGTAGTTAATATTCACCCAAGGGCTCGAGTAGAGGAGGAGGACAAACGAAGAGTAGGTACAGCTTGTTCCCTCTGTGGAGCACTTGTTCCCTTTACCAAGGACAGATTTCAGTGGTTTGAACGGTGTGGTGGCCCAGTGGCGAGGCCTGGTACCACAGTGTTGACTCCCTGTGCCGCTCCAGCTTTTATATGGTTTTATATTTGCTCAGTATATGAGTCACCAACTTCCACCCTTTCTTTGGTGTCTCTCAGAGTGCAACAATATTTTGTAATGCAGACAGCATTTGAAGCATTAGAAGCACAAAAAGTCTCTTGTGAAATAAAAACACAAAGAATCAGGAGTCTACAGTCATGCTATAGTGTTGCTTTGAGATAAAAGCTAATGTCAGCTTGCTGACATGCTCGCAATGACAATGCTAACATGCAGACGTATGGCAGGTTTAGCATTTACCAAGTTCACTGTCTTAGTTTAGTGTGTTAGCATGCTAACATTTGCTTAATGCCACCAAAAATAAACATAAAAAATAAATAAGCGATCCATCCAATAGCTGCTTGATATTTTAATCTAAACCGACAAACTTGAGGTTTTGATTTCATCCCAAAGATGAACTTTACAGTATTTGTTTTTCCCACTGTAACAGCCACATTGTGGATTTAAGGATTATATCTGCCCCCTCCGTAGTTTGCGTCATATCTTGACTTGTCAGTAAAAAAGCTCAGAGCTCAAGGTGTCTGGAAAGCTGCAATAAAACCGGAGTGTGAGTCAGGTTGTTGCTGACTCATCTCAGCCTGTCTGCTTTGGTTGTGAAGGAAGTGGAGCGTGGAGGAAGCTCGTGACAAAGCAGTGGGAACACTCGAGGCAAGGGGGGGGGGGGGGGAAATCTGTGTGGCAAACCAGGAAAACCTGTCCATTACCTCCACACTCACGCCCATCCTTCCCTGCCGCGGTGTCAACTCTGCTTCCCAGAAATGACCTGCAAGCGTTCCTTATCAACCGAACTGTCTGAACAGCCTTCTGCACCGGGCGTGGACTGACTTCCTGACCCCTCTGTCCCCCCTCGCTTCACACCACGCATCTCAGGGCTCTGATTCAGACGACCTGACCGAGAACTTCCTCTGTTTTTTTTTTCTGGGAACTGGCTCTGCCCACCAGGATGGGATATTAAATCAAAGAACTTTCTTGGGAACATTCTTTTGTATATTGTCGAGGAAGTCTGAAATCCCACAAGTAGATAACAAGCTAGCACGTGACAATCATTTTGAAATACGTGTTGTTGTTGTTGTTGTTGTGCGCTCTCGACTAAATTTGCACCCATTGTTGATGATTTGCACCGTGGCCGCCTGTAATCACCATTTAAAGCCACGAGTTTGTTTAGCTTCACCTCTTGTACATGCCTCGCTGCTCAACGTCTCATTATAGTGCACAAAAAACCCCAAAACGGATTCCAGTGTCAGGAGGGCGTGAGCGCTTTACTGTTACAGCTCTTGTTTTTCCATTGGATTATTGACTTGACTTGTGGTCATGTTTGTGTCACAAAACAATAAGCGGATGTCACCCTGCCACCTCTTTTCTGAAACCAGGACAGTGCTGAACGTGTTTGAAGGCCTCGCCGACAGGCCTGTAATCAGCCAGCACTGAAACTGGAGCGTGCAGAAAACAGAATAGGGAAACCGCGCTGCAGTGATTTCCTCGTTTTTGTCGAACTGCGGTCGGTGCGGGATGGCAGAGTCTCACATGGCCAGCGTCGCTGTAAACAGTCCCAGCCCTGAGGTCAGGTCAGGCAGAGGGTGGGGGTGGATTTTGATGCATGCTGCTGCAGGAAGAGCTCATGTCATCACATGCGCCTGTAACCTCGAGCTGGATGGATCAACCAGGATTAGAGGAAGCTCCGAAATTAGGATTCATTTTTAAAGCAACAAACACGACCAATTCTTTGCAGTATGCACTACATCCCAACTGTTGTGGCATGCTGTTCTGGCAGTGAGAGAGATTTAATACTTAATTGTTTTCAGAGATATTTCTGGATCTGTGTCACCACTTTTCAGAGTTCTTTTTTTCAGCTGTGAGCAGCTCTTCAATTTGCTTTGTGCACTGCATTTATTATGCATAAAGTAAGGTTGTGTATACTGTAATTTTCCAGTGTGAACACACTGCATACTCAAAATCTACTTAGTATTTTGCAAGCCCCAAAAAATGGCTTTGAAGCCCAAAAAATACTTTTTCCCATAAGCTTAAATTGTGAAAGGAGCGAAATGACTCATTTTGATATCATAATTTGATCCATTGGGTCCGATTACATTTGTAAAATCTAGAAGAGCCGCATGATTAAATTATTTAATTCCCATTCAAGTTAGCGGGATGCTAAACCAGTGGTTAGCCACTTGACTGTTGGATTTCACTTGTGCGCCTGCTCTATGGGCCCCACAATGCGGAAGATCCGGGTTTTTTGCTTCATGCGCCACTGAGCAACTTTCATAGGAATGAACGGGGCCCTGCCTCCGAGGCTGTATCCAGATTTTCCCTGAATAGATCCATGGTATTTTGGTAAATGCTAGTCTACCACTAAGCTAGCATTTGATAGGCGGTACTCTGTAGGCACAGCAATGCAAAACTGCAAACATCAGCATGTTAAAATGATCACAATGATCATTTTAATACACTGATGTTTAATAGTTTGTTTGCCGTGTTCACCATCTCAATTTAGCAAGATTTTTTTGTCACAAATAATCTCCAAGTGGCTAAAAAGTATTGCACGAAATGATTAATAACTAAGGACTAAGAGTTCAGTCTGCACAAAAGGGTCATTGTCATCCATGAAGCCAAGCTGCTAGCGTGGCTAGAGGTTGAAATTGTCTGAAAATGCATCAGTTCATCAGTGAACATGCTGCGAACACTAACTTGCCTTGTTTTTTTTCACATCCCAAATGTTTTTGTTGCGGTTATTTTGTTTGCCTCCGCTATGAAGTTGGTTAGCATTTACCCGACAGCAGTTGCAACACCACAGGCTGCGCAGTAGTTTACAAGCATGTACAAACATCAGCGCAAAATCAGTGTTGGTGAACAACAGAGTGTTTGAGACAAAAGAGAGTTGCGTACTGTGAGTGTAATGACGTGATTTCCCCGTTGGCAGAACCGTCAGCTGCTGAGGGATCGCTTCATGGTGGAGCTGGTCGAAGGTTCCAGGAAGCTGCGTCACGTCTTCCTCTTCACCGACCTGCTGCTCTGCACCAAGCTGAAGAAACAGGCTGCGGGGTGAGTCTGGGTCCACGTCCAGCCCGAGGGTAGAGACGCAGGCTTGTGACCTGGAAGATCCGCTGGTTTTAAATTCTTGTTGAGGAATGAAAGTCACTCCGCCTAGACAGACATTGAGCTTTGTTTACGGAAATTGTGCTTTGCTGGAAATATCAGTTTTTTAGATATGTTTGCAAGCTTGCGCTAACTGCTAGCAAGGCAAACGTGACATGTAAAATTGGTGTCATACTTTATCAATAAACACACCTCTTGTCCTCCAACAGAAAAGGGCAACAGTATGACTGTAAGTGGTACATCCCACTGGCTGATCTGACCTTCCAGACCATCGAGGACTGTGAGTCCACCCCGATCCCTCTGGTCCAGGACGAGGAGATCGACGCCATGAAGATCAAAATATCCCAGATCAAGAACGAGATCCAAAGAGAAAAGGTGAGGACACACAGCTGGTAAACGCAGAAACTCAAACCCACAAAACACAGGTTTTATTGATGTGAAGGAACTGCACTGTGGAGACACCAGCACAATGACAGCTTTGCACCAAAGCCTGAAGACAAACTAAAATAAATGAGGAAATTAAAGTTGTGAACAGAACAAATGTCTAGACAGCGTGTGTTGTATTACATTAACCCTGTTACTGTTAATCTGTAGAGAACCACCAAAGGACCCAAAGTGATCGAGCGACTGAGGAAGAAGTTGTCAGAACAAGAGTCTCTGCTGCTTCTCATGTCGCCCAACATGGCGTTCAGAGTGGCCAACAGGAACGGAAAGGTGAGTCAGGGGTCTTCAAGAGCGAATATTCAAACATGTATACAAATTGAGTGTGCTTTGATTGAGGAAAGATGCGTCCTGGGTTCCCTGATGCAGAATATCATTGCACCAGTGCTGCCCTCTGCTGCTGATAAGCGTGGCATTACAGCATGAGAGTGCAAGAATGTCTCATCCATGAATTTCTTTCAGGGTTTCACATTCCTCATCTCGTCCGACTATGAGCGTGCCGAGTGGAGGGAGATCATTCGCGAGCAGCAGAAGAAGTGTGAGTTTTGTCATGGCACTTTTTATAATGTATAATTTTATCATAGCACATACGATCTACGTGATATACATTTCCCACAACAACAAAACAAAGACCCACGATCCTAACATAATATACAGAATAATAATAATTATAATAAACGGAATTATAATTTCCAGTGTGGTATTTTAGGAGGGGATTTGGATTTCTAGTTTTTGAGTTTTAAGTTTCTTAAATGCAGTTGATGAAAACAGAATAGTACCTCGCTGTATCCTGTCATGTATCTTATATATAAATTGATGGATTAAAATTTCAGCTCCAGTATCTCTGGTAACCAATGTTCCACATCAAACCAAATCCTCTAAATCTTTTGCAACAATCCCAAACAGCACGGATCAATAAATCTGTAGCAACGCAGTCGGCTGAGAAAGGTCCACGAAAAAGTTACTGATGCTCCAGATAAAAGACAAAACTGGTGTAGCTTTTCCTTGTTGGAGTGTGTTTGTGTAATTACTCTCACTGCCAGAAGAGGGAGACAAAACACTGCAGGTTTAAATCATTAACAGTTTCTACACCTCGATGCAAACCAGCTTAATGGTGCATTTTGAAGAGCTATGCTCACTCGAAATACTTTTCATTTTCCTCAAATTTTTAACTATAAAGTTGACAGAATTTATGTTTTTTATCCCTGTATATGAATAGAGTATATTTGTGCTTTTCCAACCTGAATCCATTGCCATTCTGTTGTGTTTCTACCTCTATAGTGTAGGTGAAGTGCTTCTAGATCTGGCACAATAAATCCCCTTAATCTTAACGTAATAATAGAACATGATTGCTGAAGAATATTCTATGTGGCACTGTAGAAAATAATCGTTTTTAAATAGATTTTTTAAATCAGATTTGTGTGTCTTCCTGCAGGTTTTAAAAGCTTCTCTCTGACCTCCCTGGAGCTGCAGATGCTCACTAACTCATGTGTGAAACTCCAGACTGTTCACACCATTCCGATGACCATGAATAAGGAAGGTGAGGTTGGCGATGTGCTGTACTCTTTTAGGATTTAATATACATCTTGATACAGTTTTGTACAGTTCTGCCCTCCCTCCACAGATGATGAATCTTCCGGTTTGTACGGCTTCCTAAACGTCATCGTCCACTCTGCGTCGGGGCTGAAACAGAGCTTAAGTAAGTGGGTTATCGTCCTGTTTTTTCACCACAAATCATCTCACTGATAATTCTAGAGGTGCACGGTGTCACATCATCCTTTGTGTCTGTTCAGACTCATCTGCTGTATCCCCCCCCCCCCCCTCTCTCGCTCTCTCTCTCTCTGCTGCGGCTGTCAGCTGGGAGGGCAGCTGCAGGGGAACAAGTGGGATTAGCCAGGAACACTGTGTACAAGCCACTTCAAATATGCCTTTCTCAAATCGTGGCCTGCTGAAACTCTGTCAGAAAAAGTAGTCAGCGTCATGTTTCAACCAGTGAAAATCCACTCATAACATCAGAAGTGTTACTGACAGCAGAGAGAGAGAGAGAGTCCAGCTGATCATTGCCAATCTTTAGTTTTTAAGTTCCATTTTTGATCCAACGGTTAAAACTGCTTGTGCATTGTAGACCTTTACTGCTCTCTGGAGGTGGATTCCTTCGGCTACTTTGTCAACAAGGCCAAAACGCGTGTGCACAGAGACTCCACGGAGCCCAACTGGAACGAGGTGAGAACGTAAATGCAAGCGAAATAGCAGATTGTTGCGCACTGCCTGGTGTGAAACCTACAGCAAACATGTCTGTGCTCTCTCCTGCGTGCCAGGAGTTTGAGATTGAACTGGAGGGCTCTCAAACGCTGAGGCTGCTCTGCTATGAGAAGTGCTGCAACAAAACCAAGCAGAGCAAAGAGGACGGAGAGATCACCGACAAGATCATGGCCAAAGGACAAATAAAGGTACCGTTACAACCCAGCTCGCAGCGGGGGGGGGAAAGGCGAGCAACATAAAACCAGTTTTTTTGGTTAAATTAAAGTTGTTTATTATGCAAGGAGTTCAGATTTAAATTTACAAACAAAAAAGGTGAGGTAGAACTACAAAGGAAAAGGGCTGGTGGGTGGTGCTGTTGAAAACAAAGAAAGAAATATGACTAAAAGAGGACTCTCAAAAACTAGAACTAAATATATCTAAACATGAAACCTCACTACCAAACTCTCTTATAGAGATTCTTATGAGTTAACAGCACACCTGGACCTCATGTCCGGCGAGCTAAAGGTAGCAGCTGACAAGCTGAGCAGGCTTTTGTAGGTGATTGGACGGCTGGACTGGGGTTTGCCGCTCCAGTCAGGATCCTCAGCTCCGGTTTGGAGGAAATGAATGAGCGACGCCTCCACAGGTTAACTCCAATCCCAGGCAGGGGGCCACACATCCTAATTTACACACAGAACACTGCGAGAAGGGTCAGTATCAATGGGGAGGGCGTAGGCCTGCAGCCGGAACAGGTACGGAGTTATTAGGGCAGAGCTGGGACAAATGTTTTAGCTTGGAATTGCTTGTGATTTCAGGAAATACCTGGGAGGACCAGATGGGTCAGGTTGATTATGGTAGTCTTGCCAATTTGAGCCAATTTGAGCCTGAATTTGAATTCAATATCAATATTTGAGAGTTTAAAAATGCAAAATTAACTTTTAACATAAATACATAACATAAACAATCAGCCACATTTTGGCGAGGTGTATTGTGGCCTTTTATTTAACAATATCAGCAACATGTATTTCCCAAAATGTCAAACTATTTCTTCGATGCCAGTCACAGAAAAGTAAAATACTCCTACTTTTAAACACTTTCTGGCAACTTTCTTGTCATGCTATGCTAAATATTTGCTCATTTTTGCCTCCCACATGGCACCAAAGCAGAAAAGGGAACTAAAAAAATCAATATTTACGGACTCGGTATGACCCCAAATCTCAGAAAAACAACCCATGCCTATGTGGAGTGAACTTGCTCCCTCTATTGGTTCCGGTGCCTCCACAGTGGTGACTTATTTGCTGACCAAATAATTTGGGCTAATCTTGCCCTGTGGGGCCCTTTGTGCTGAAAATGAAGTGAGCCATGAGTTTGCCGGTGGGTGCCACTTCAGCTTGACCCCTGATAGGGTGTTTTGACAGAGGGCGGATTAGACTTCGGGGTTGACCAAATGTAGCCGTTGGCACTGCTCCGGGTTATGACAGAGTGAGAGTGACACAGAGAGCTCTTTGATCAGCCAGGGAAGGGATTTCCCCGCTGGTCAGGTGGGTCAAAACTCTGTTCAGGAAAGGACCATGGGAAGGTTGGCATCTTCCGTCCCATACTTTGTTGCCATGTTGTTCAGGAGCCATTAGAGTGGAGGTAGGACACCTGTCGGGTAGGGCTGTGCGATATGTCCAAAATCTCATATCCCAACATAGGTCATTTCATATCCTGATAACGATACATATCACGATATAGATTTGATTACTTTCTATTCTAGGTGTTAAACGAGGTTAGTGGCGTTTGAGTCCCCTCCTCTTTCTGTTTCTCCCTCCCCGTGTCTGTTGACTCTCTTCATCAACAGATGTTTTATAAAGTCGGCCAATAAACACAACTCGTGTTTTGTTTCGTTTTGTTGTTGTTTTTTTAACCAAAAATATAGAAAAAAATAATTTAAAAAGTAATCTCTATGCCATTTTTTTCTTTGGAAATTTGGATCAAAGCGACACATTTTAGTTACAAAATCCATGATTAATATACTCAAGAAAACTCCAGCTTGACCCCTTTTAACAAAAAATACTAGATAACCTGTATTACCATTTCAATGCCATGAGAATTAGACCGTTAACTTAAGACCTGCTCTGTGGGAAAAGAAAAGACGACTTCTTATATTAAAGAAGAGCCTCTGGGGAAGGTTAACAGTTCATAGAAGGGTTATATCGTGGATTTGAATACTAACACTGTTTCAGGTATAGGGAAGAAAGGCCTGGTGTAAAAGGTTATTAGCAGTAATCGGTTATTGGCCCGGGAGGATCCGACTTCAGATGCTAGATTGCCAGCCAGCACTCCTCACAGCGGCAGGCGTGAGCACGTTGTTAATGAGGGTAGGAGGGGATTCTGAGGAGTTAATCCCCCAAATCCATCTGGGAAGTAGAACAACACAGAGGCAAGCGTGCTCGGCAGCCTGCCTGGCTTTGTTCCTTCTCTGACTCCCCACTGGAATGAAACCTTTTGGACTCGAACAATGCCGAGACGTGAAGATGACACGGAGAGTTTTGTAAAGATTCAGCTTGGCTGCATCGGTGAAGATCGTCAAGATTCTCCGAGGCGATGTGTTCAATGACCGGTGGCTCGGGGGAAGAACGACCTGCTGCTCTCGTTAGTTTATAAAATAGTGCTGTCTGTGGTTTCAGTCGGTGAAAGCAACGTTTTAAAGTTGAGACAGGCTCATGCCAGAAAGAATGAGTGAGAGCAATCCTACTGAGGAGGAGAGTGGGGATCAGGCCAGCAGGAGTCTAGAGGAAGAGGGAGACACGGCTCCAAGGAACCCCCCAAGCACAGGGGCCCGTCTGTGGGACAGAGTCCGCGGCAGGCTGCTCAGACCAAAGGTAAAGATATGGACGGTTAGCTGCGGACAGGGGATGGTCTTGTACATGATGCCTGCATTCAAGGACAAACTTACTGTATCTTTTTTGCTGTTTAATAGAGTTATACACTGTGTCATTACTTCTGTTCCTGAGATTTAGAAGCCATCATTGTAACGCCTGCGAAACACAAATGTGTTTTCACTGAACAAAGGATTATCTGAAGGAGATTTGACTGTTTCTTGGGTGCAAGAATGTCTGCCATGT
Source organism: Hollardia meadi (assembly GCA_037974645.1). NCBI lineage: Eukaryota > Metazoa > Chordata > Actinopteri > Tetraodontiformes > Triacanthodidae > Hollardia > Hollardia meadi. The sequence continues at coordinate 5,892,575 of JBBPCS010000386.1, read as the reverse complement.
TGGACAGGCGCAGCGCTTAGCGACGAGGACATGATGTAATCACGTTACTCATACCTGGTCACTGCAAATAAAGCCTGGTAGTCTGGTCTTAGTCTAAAATAGATTAGTGGCAAACGTTAACACTAGCGGGCCATATGGATGTTTATGTGAGGCTGAGTGAAGTAATTGAGCAGGTAATACTCATGTTTACCTCCATTTATTTACCAATACAGAGAGTAAACTTAACTCTCACCATTTACTCATTATTCCAGTGTTCGCTTTTATTGTTTTAATATAATCGTCACTTTAAAGCTGGTATGAGCAAACTGTTTCCTGTTTCTGAAGAGAATCTGAATTAATTAGAAATAAATTTCATTTAAAATAAAATTTGCCTGTTTTTTTTTTTTGTTTTTTTCCCCCCAGCTGGATCCACAGACGTTGCAAAATAAAGACTGGCAGAGGACGGTTATCGGCATGAATGGGGTACGTGTTTCCACCAACCCAGAGAAAAGAGGCAACAACACCACCGAAAACAACAACACCGAAAACAACACCACCGAAGGTTTAGGGGAAAGTTAAGGGAAGTAGAAGTGATGACATCAAGCGGCCGATCTCCATTTTTGCACCATTTGTAGTTTTAAATATCATATTAACAGCTTTAAGGCTGCTTAAAACACACTTTCAGATTTATGAAACCTTTATTTTATTTGCAATTTCACAGCGTTTTCTGTATTCAGACCACAGTAAGAAAGACCACATCTAGGTCAAAAATCACTATACTTAGACTTAGTCAAACCTGGACAAGATTAACATGGAGACACCCTATTAAAAACATAGTATGAGATTTGGGAAGCCTTTATTCTCTTTTTTAAAACTAAACTAAATTAAACCAATTTGGACCAGATTAACAAGTAGACTTCAGCAGCCTCAGTTTATTTGTTAATTTGTTCCAGATTTGATAAATCTTTGTATAGTAGAGGTTTTTTTTAAAGAAAATAAACACACAGCTGAAAGTGGGTTTTAAGCAGCCTTTTAATATGGTATTTAATATATTTTTTTAACAACAAAAGTGGTACAAAAATGGAGATTCTGCTGCTAAATATACATATTTTCTTAACTTTCCCCTCAACCTCCAGATCAAAAGCCAGAAAGAAAGAATCAGAAACAAATTTTAGCTTTGTTAATTAAAAGTGATTCATGTAACAGGAGTTATAAAGGATAACTGGTGTCCAAAAGTAATGAAATAATGAGACTAGATCACTATAAAAAAAACAACACATAACACAAAATAAAAACATTCTTCCTCTCAAAAATGAAAAGTTGAATTTCTGAGCAATAAAACAGCTAAATTCAGTTTGACCTATAAGCTTCACGTGCGAGTTTAGCTGACATGAACACATAATTGCCTAAAATAACAGTTTTTCTTTCCTTGTTTCAGATTGAGGTGAAGCTTTCGATGAAGTTCACCAGCAGAGAGTTCAGTCTGAAACGAATGCCTTCACGCAAACAGTCTGGCGTCTTTGGAGTGAAGATAAACGTAGTAACTAAGTGAGTAGATGATGTGCATCATAAGCACATTTTATTTTATATTTTATGCTGCTTTTTATAATAATATTTTAGTTTTAGTGTCAGAATTTGATTTATCAATGATGCTGCATGTAAATGTGAGCGAAACTAAACTGACTGGTTGCATTTTGCAGTAAAAACCTGGTTTATTCACAGCAAACAATATTTCAACTTCTTTTCAAACCATGGTCTTTCTATTTAAAGCATTTATATGATGTGTTAATTGGTGTGACCATGTCCTCCCCAGGCGAGAGCGCTCCAAAGTTCCCCTCATTGTGAGACAGTGTGTGGAGGAGATCGAGCGCCGAGGGATGGAGGAGGTGGGAATCTACAGAGTGTCCGGTGTCGCAACTGACATCCAGGCGCTGAAGGCCGCGTTTGATTCGAGTGAGTTCAATCTGAGGAGATACTTTACATGTAGGATGGACAAGTGTTATTCAAAGCAACTTGTATTTTTTTGTACTTTACTGACTGTTGTCTCCGCTGCCCTGCAGACAACAAGGATGTGTCTGTCATGATGAGGGAGATGGACGTAAACGCCATCGCTGGAACACTGAAGCTGTATTTCCGCGAGCTGCCGGAGCCTCTTTTCACCGATGAGCTGTACCCAAACTTTGCTGGAGGCATCGGTCAGTCGCAGCTTCTCTTACCTTTTTATCTTTCCAAGTTAAATGCGGTTGCAGGTTGTGACGGCAGCACGGTCACATGTACTTTTCCCCTTGCAGCTCTCTCTGACAGTGTGGCCAAGGAGAGCTGCATGCTCAACCTGCTGCTGTCTCTACCAGAGCCCAATCTGGTGACCTTCATCTTCCTGCTCGACCACCTTAAAAGGTAAAAGACATCTCGATTAATACTGTGTTTGAGCTGTTGTGTGTCTGTGTATCAGTCATATGGCAGTATGAATATCTGATATGCACCTTAGAAAGAGTTTTTTTTGTATTTTTATCATGATTGGTGAGACGGATATGTTATAGTTGACATGGCTGAGTGTTCAGCAGTGATTTAAAAGTAACATAACCATACAATAACAGTGGTTGTAAAGGGTTAATCCTAACCAATGGTAATGGGTGGTTGTTATAGTAGTATTTCAAAATCCTACAAAACACATATACATGCATTGAAGCCAGAATATGTAACTGTTAAAGGATGAAATAACACATTCTTCCTGTTATAAATGAAAAGCTTGACTTCTGGGCGGCTTAGCTTAGCGAGCATCAGCAAACTTAAGATACATGACTGAATCAGTGCACTGACTTAAAGATATAATATCTAACATTTCTGCATTAAAATGTGTAAAAACAACAACAAAAAATAAAGATGGATGACGCGTCTCCACTCCCTGCCAATGTACAAAAATGAAGCCAAAATATCCCGGATATCGAGCAGGGCTCAGCTGTCAATCCTGACGTTTCACCTCGTTTTTATAGCATCAAATAACTAATTAAAACCAAACTGCTCAGAAAAATGAACGCTTGAACAAACATCAGCGTGATAAGAACTACCTAAAATGACAGAAACCATCTTTGGGAAAAATTTATTTGACATGTACTTTGAGTTTTTAGTTTGGCCCATGTCCCATCTGCTAACATTGAGGGGGAGGGGTTCAGCTAGAGTTACACAGGCTAGCTATAAAGTTTTTAAGCTGTTGTTTGCACAAAGTCATCTCAAGTAGCGGTGTTTCTTCAGTTGTTTCTATAGGTTGAATGCTATTTTTGGCTTTGCTCTTACAGGGTGACTGAAAATGAGAGCGTCAACAAGATGTCTTTGCACAATCTGGCCACCGTTTTTGGCCCCACTTTGCTTCGGCCCTCCGAGAAGGACAGCAAAATCTCAAACAGCTCGCAGCCGATCTCCATGAACGACAGCTGGTCTCTGGAGGTCATGGCTCAGGTAAAACTTGTGTCTACAATAAGTGATAAGCGAGACAGCGACATTCGTACCACATGTTTGGGTCTGATCACCTTCTCTGTGTGCCCGTAGGTGCAAGTCCTTCTCTACTTCCTCCAGCTGGAGAGCATTCCAACACCTGACAGCAAACGTCAAAGCCTTCTCTTCTCTACTGAAGTATAACAGGAAAATCATGCACTTAAAATATTTCACAAATGTTCTGTGCAGAGGGCAGAATGTTAGCTGCTTAATGTGGCTGGTTTGCTCCAAGGATGCTTAAATTAGCCACCAGGTGGAACCATTAACGCATCGTAAGCTAGAAAACAGCCATCATGACCAAAGCCATCCCTGTTGAGAGATGTGAGGAGCATGTGTGTTCTGTTTACTTACAAGCTTACCTACTTTGTCAGAAAAAGACAACCCCATATGATGTATGGACAAAATTTTATCATTCCTTTTTTAATTTAATTTAAATTCCAAGAAGCGTTCTTTACTGTACTTCGGTATTCCGCTGCCCCGTTCTGTCACTGTGCACATTAGCTCCATATTCACAGAGGGGGGATTCTGCTGTAGTTGGATTTTGTAAGATTTATTTCCATGAATGGATGATGGATGAATGTTTGAATGAGTGGACATGTATTTTTCTTGTCTGTACATGTTTTTTTTTCCTTCCCAGTAATGTATGACCTGTGCCAATGTTTCCCTGCTGATGACCAATAGGATATTTCAGTCACTACCCTGATGTTTACACACACACACACACACACACACACACACACACACACACACACACACACACACACACACACACACACACA
>JBBPCS010000386.1:5862370-5888225 GCA_037974645.1 Hollardia meadi | reverse complement strand
CACACACACACACACACACACACACACACACACACACACACACACACACACACACACACACTCTTAACTTTGTACAGAATTTAAATGAGACTGAAAACTGTAGGTAACACACAGCAACATGCAGGCATGTTGACCTAACCGTTTCAAGTGTTTTGTTTTACAATTTGTATGGAGACCTTACTCAGTTTGCGAGTTCCTTTGGTGGCGTCCGAGCCAGCTTTCATGTCAATATGGTTTTTATTCTTTTTTTGTGGAGGTGGTACAGAGAAGTCAAAGGCAAATCATTCCGGGAAAAAGCAAAGCCTGATTCTTCCACCGGTGGAATGTATACTGTGCTGTGTGTCATTTTAATTTCACAGTGGTCTTATGTCCATATCTCATATGTCTTGTGTCCACATTGTTTTTTCTGTCTGATTTGATTTATTTAGTTGCAGTTGATGTATTGCTGTCTTGCATTCCTTCTCTGTAAGTCTGCCTGTATCGGTCAAAACCACACTGCTGTAGAAATGAGAGCACCCGGAGACGATCTGAAATACCAAATGTTCCCCCCGAAGCACAGAGATTCACTCATATCCACCTCTCCTGCTTAATTAACAGGTTTAACATCCACATGCCTAGTATTGCTTTCCAAGCCATGTGAAAGTTGCTTGCTTGCATTTATATATATACCCCCCCCCCCCCCAAAACCACTTCAAGTATCACTCATTAGCACATACTGTAACCCTAAAGGCTTGTGATTTATGTAAAATAAGCAATAACTCTTAGTGATTCTTAGAATGAACAATGACTGGAGTGGGTCTTGTATGTATGATTTATGTAAATAAAACTTGGTAATATTATTCATGCTATGCGTCATTTCTTAGTATGAAACAAAACATACTCGGACTGAAAGTTTAATCTGTTTTAATTATGTCTAGGCTCAGCAAGGTTCAGTATAAATATGTGCTAAACTCACAGTTAACACATAATTTACTAGTTTTAAAGTAATTAGGGGTGAGATAAGGGATAATCCTGGTGGTTATTCACTGGACTCGACTCAAAACGTGTGAAGATGTTCTAGACTTATTTTATGAAAAGCTCTGCAGATATATTTTTTTTTTGGCTCAGCTCCAGCAGCAAATTTGGAGGCAACTATAAATGAACCACTGGGTATTTAAATGCCCTGGAGGCAGTAAACTGTCCCTCCTGCCCAGAGAGGGGGATGCTGAGATGATGCAACCAGAGGAGGGGACAGAGGATCATCCGGCCGGGCTGCTGCCAACAGAAAGGGGCTGACATCCGAAACCGATGCAGCCTGCCGTCTAAAGTTGTGGATTAGTGAACTATTGGAGACCGCAAATGAACAATCATCGGGCTTTTATCAACCTATCAAACGGGGAAATTAGGAGAACCTCAGGTATGGATATTTTATCAGTTCGCGATAGAGCGCTGTCTTTTTGCCGGCTACGCTAACATTGTTAGCCAGACGTTAGCATTAGCAACCTTAGCTAGGCTATTGCCTTTCTGACAGCTGAGATAAATTACCTGTCTGAAAAGAGACGCAGAAACCAACCGTCAAGGTTGCGTTAACTGCGCAGACTCGCGTTGTTCACTTTGTTTGTCTAAAATAGCCCGATAATTATTGTTTTAGCCCTCAAACTAGATTTTTGGTTAGCTGTCAAGGTAGAAAAAAATCACTCGGACCTTTGTTATGAATTATTTCAAAATAAGTCTTCACGATGTGTTGACATATAACGCCATTGGCATTACTGAATGAAGCTGTATTCCTAATTAAATGTCATGTCTGGTAATGGTTGTAAAATAATTCTGTTATACAGTTGGGCGTACATTTAATTTGGCTAGTACTCAAGGCTACTTGTAAAGAAAAATAACCTTCAGAGTTTGGCTGTAAATATCTGCAATATAAACTCGTATTACATCTGCAGTCTACCTTACAATCCTATATATTATACTTCTGTTTTCACTCTAGCTTAAAATACACTCTATTGGAGTTTTGATATGCTAATTATAGTTTAAGTAAAAACGTAAAAAAAAGGGTTGTGCTCACGCGTATAGCGGTTCCTTTGTTTTGAAAGTGCACGACCAAACAGGAAGTGAAATTACTGAGATTTCCTGCGTGCCTGACCTTAAAGCTAACTAGCTAGCTGGGTTATCTCCTTTGGGTTTTTTCTGTTTTCAAGTTGCCATTTGGTCTCAGACATACTCATACAAACGTTTGCTCACTCCACAGAATCCGGTAGCTGTCTTTTCTCAAACAGTTTGTTTGCTTAAAATGTGTAGCTGAATGACACACTGTCAGGGCTAACCGGGGGCTAACGTTAGCCGCGGTGCTGCTAATGTAGGTGTAGCCTAGAACAATGCAAATTTTGCCAGTCCCCTGAGAAGAGTCAACAGCAAACTGATGTTGTAGCTCGTCAGTGCCTTTTTGGCTGGTCCAAACGGCATACTATTGCAGAGCTAGAAGGTGTGTGTGTGTGTGTGTGTGTGTGAGTGTGTGTGTGTATGTGTGTGTGTGTGTGTGTGTGTTGCCAAATCATCCCCTTTCTCGCGTATTTAATTTATGATCATCCTTTTTTTAACCAAAGATGACCGCAGATGTTTCCCAACTTTCCTGGAACAGTTTCGAAAGAGCAATATGTCAAAGCCCACTCTTTAAATCAATGTTCAGGACAGAGGCTTTGACTGATGAGATATTAAGTCTTGGCTCTGCCTGATCCGTAGCTGTGCTTTTAGAAAAAAAAATATTTTAGGGGAAAACTCTCCAGTCTTGGAAACTTTGAATGACATTGAACAAAGGAAGGAAAGAAAATATATTTCCAAAGCAAGCTCATTGGTCAGGACCATTTGATTACGTTTATTAAATTTGATGACAACGCTTCCACACATTGTTATTATTACACATACAATATTATATTAATATTGTGGATGGTCTTGCTTCTAAAATGTACCAAAGAGGTAAATATGTTAGGGCATTTTAGTTGCTGATTCTTCATTTTTATCAGCATATTGTAGTATTGAAATTTTGAAAGGCTGCATCGTAAAAAAAAGCCTTGTTTAATTGCATTCCGGGCTTAATCGTAAGGCATATATTGGCAAATGGAAATCCAAGTTTGACAGAGTCTGCTCTGTCTCAGGCAGACTGGTGCCTGCTTGTCCTTGTACACACAGTCAACCCCTGTAGGGTTTACTTTTTCTTTTTACTGGAGACGCCACCTCAGGAAGCTAATGTTATGGCAAGGAAGTGGCTCCCCCCGCAGTTAAAGCACGAATAAGGAAGGGGAGCAGGGAAGGGGCCTTAATGGGTTACTAGACCACCACTACCCCCACGTTCTTCTCTTCCCAGACTGTTTCTCCTGCCTCCTCTGTCCCTGACTTGTGCTTTGTTCTGTTGTCTGTAAAGGAACACAACCTTGGATCAGAGCCATTGCATTCATTAACACTGAAATAAAATACTGTAGCTCTGTTTAATTTGAATCAAGTGTTAGTGGCTTCTCGCCTAAGGAGGAGCAGCGTACATTCTGCACATGTAAATAATTCTGTTGACAACCTCCTTCCTCTCATAGCATCTTCTTACTGTAGATGGTGAGAAACTTTTTTATATTTAAGGGGCAAAATTATTACATTTGAAATAATTACATCCTTGTGGTCGCTTATATTTACGTAGATTAATATCAACCCAATAATCACTCTCCCTCATAAGATTATTGCAGTTGAATCACCCAAATGTCTGCTGGCATACACACCTTATGGGCTCACCTATTAATTTCTGTGTTGTGTATGAAAGATTTGAGCTATTTAAACAAGAATGCATCATTAAGTTATGAACAGTTTTTTTTTTATAGTGTGGTTTATCACAGAAGTTGGCGTAAACACGTTAGTGAGAGAATAACAGCTTGTTTAGTCTCAATTTTCCCAAAATGATCCAAGTGAGTCTGAGAGGCCAGTGTTTAGAATTGTATTATTGTTGAATGAGTGTTTAAAGAATCTTTAAAATGACACACACAAACCTTTTTTGCAGTAGATTTGCAGTAGTTTTACAAAGTGAGAGCTTTAAAGAAAAGGCTTCTCCCTTTGCCCCATTTAGCCGCACTTTTGGTCCCCTGCCAGCGATCCCATGCCTATTCAGACCCAATGAAAAGAGCTGAACTCCAGCTAGCAGCTCTCTATTTGAGACATCTGCTTTGACACACATTCTGGCTAGTTGATGAGTACACATGTCAGGACTGAGGGGAAAACGCCCTGCCAAACGTATGTGTTGTGGATAAGTACATGCATACACAGGCAGTATAGCGTTAGTCGTGCAAAGACACATATGGTAGGGAAGCAATATAAAGAAGGGTCATGATATAGAGTTCAGCAGATGCACTGCATTGAATATTTTTTGTTTCTTCGTGCTCAAAAGGTTTAAAAATATTTGACAGCTTATTTTAAAGTTTTCTGCATTATGTTTAGTTTAAAAAAAAAAATTGGACAACATACAGATTGATTCTGATATATCCGTTTTGGGCCAATATTGGCTGACGATATTAGCCGAGTAATATATCAGTCGAGCTCTAGTAACCTTTAGTAAGACATGAGACAAATGCACATTCCCAAAGTAAGGCCATAACTTGAAGCTTTCAGACCAGGTGAGGCCTGTGGGGATGTAGATGAATGTAGATTTTTTTTTAAAAGGAGCCCTCATCTTGGAAAGCTTAACTTGGCAAAAGACTCTGACTGGGGAAAGATAAGGTTACAGATGTGAACACATTCTGCTTTAAAGTATTTTATGAAGGTAGAGAGTGTATTGTAACCTTAAGCCTTCAGGTGTGTTCAGTGGATATAATCTACTGTACATCTGCACCACAGAGCTGCAGAGTCTAACCGGCTGAGACACATTATTTGTCATTTCCTGCACACAAGGCAGGGAAGATTGTTTACTTGTTGGCTCTTTGTAAACTTGCACATAACAATCTAATGGTATGTGACGTGTTTTGTTGCTGTAAGAAGCTTTTTAACATAAACAACCGTTTTTATGACTCCGCCCTGGCGATAGCTGTGGCCAAAAGCATTATGTTTTTGGGTCGTCTGTCTTGTGAACGTGATATCCCAGAAACACTTTGAGGGAATTTATTCAAATGTGGCACAAACGTCCACTTGGAACCAAAGATGAACTGATTAGAATTTGGTGGTCAAAGTTCAAGGTCACTGACCCCACACAACACCTTTTTATGCCTCCACGCTGGCGACATTGAACATGTGTGTGAAGAATCCATGTTTCAGAATTTAGAGCTTCTTTGCAACAACATCCATATTTGAAGCATTGTAGTCCACCACAAGCTCATTGATTTTGTTGATATTGAGCTTCAAGTGATCATTGTTGCACCATGTGACCAAGCTCTCTATCAGTCACATATTATGAGTCTAAACAGACATGGATGTAAAGTGCAACATGGCTGGTGTGTGGAGGCATACAAGCGCGAGGGAGTAATTCTAGTTGTAAGCATGTTATTTGAGTCCTGCAACTTGACAATTCCACATTTTTATCTTTTAGTTCAGTCCAACTCTTCATAACGCTTCCTAAATGCCGGCGCTGTGTGTTTTTGTTGTTTGCGCATATGAATCAGCTGTAGCTAAACACTTCTAACCATCTACGTCACTGGACGCCCTGGTTAATCTGACAGAAATAATAAGCCAAAAAAATATCTTCTCTGCGGGAAAAAAAACAACAAATCACTTTGAGCACTCTGTGAACTCAAAGTGGGAGATTTTGAGCATGTGTACCAAGGAAACACAGCTGAAATCTATTAGAAAAGACTTAGTAGCAGGTTCTTTTGGATTCTCTGGAAATATCAGGGTCGGATGTGAGCTATTGTTTGCAGATCTCCCCCCAGCTCTGGCTGCATCAGATTTTGAATTTTATTTCATCTTTGCATTGTGTATTTATGTAACCAAGATTCATGAAAGGTTTCAGTCTGTGGATTCTCTAAACATTTGCCCTCCTGCCACAATACATCGATCAGTTTCTCAAAGTTTGATTTTACTGCTGATATTTGATTTATTACCACAACAAACTTCTGCTCAGGAAAACAACAGATCACTGACTCAGGAGATTGATTGTGGCTGGATTTCGTGTGTACAATAAATAACTTCAGAGCCTCAGTGCAAAAAGAACTCCAAGACATCCAAATCTGTGCGAAAGTACTTGCACCTCGTCTCCAGCTGTGCTATCGTGGCATCACGTCAGGTTCTCTTCAGACCCGGAGGCAACGTGCACAATACTGAATAAAACCTGTGTTTTATACAAGCTTTTTGATTTAGTTGCAGTTGCTATTTGAAGTACATTGTTCACTGCCAAATGAACGTAGTTTAATGGCAACGTGCTTCTAATAAAACATTGATACACATTTTGAAATGCAGCTCACCGAATTATGCTCAAGAATTTGCCCCCACTAAGTTGTTGTTAAGAACCTTTTCTGGGTTGTGAAGTTGTACGCGAGCTGTGAACTGATGAGTACAACTTGCATGAACATGGCCTTAAATGATTTCTTGGCAGTGCAAGATGAAATCCGTCGTGTTACACATCGGTTGCTCAGTAACAGACTAACGGACGCACATTTTTGTCTCACAAAATATTTCACTTTGATCTGTGAAGGAGTCTGCTTTTCCCTTTTTCGGATCTGATCATCCCACACAATGTTAGAAAAAAAAACCTGTCTGTCAGATCTGTGCTAAGGAATAGATTGAAGATTAATTTCCCCTCAAATAAATACACACGAAATAGCAGCAACCACCCACACAGATTAAACTCCTCATCTGTGTCATTGTTGTTGCAGCTGACGTGCGAGTGGAACTCTGAACTGATTGAATTATCACAAGCACATGAGAGCCATCTAGTGGAGATACAGGTTGGCCTTTGAAAGCCTCTATTTCAGTGTTTATCTTGCATTCCTGCATCCTGGGTGGTCCCCTACAGTTGTCTTAACAGCTACCAAATGTAACTGCAGGGAGGACAAAATGATTTAAATTGCAATTATCACACAAGTCGTCATGATATAAATATTGCTAAATAAACTGCAATATCTAAATTAACTTTAACTTTAAGCTTCAAATTACCGAGACGGATTGGAAAGAAACAATGTTTTCTAGAAGTGTTGAGCATCTGTGGAAAGATTTCCTCTTCCATGGAAAACTGGAGCTATGGCTCTGTACGCTGACATTCATCACCTTTCTCTTCCCTCCTCTGTGCACAGATCGAGCTGTAAATGTATCGGCATCAGAGAGCTCAGTATGAAGAAGTCGGTCCGGCCAGCTGCGAGTAAGGCGAGCGGAGATCGAGGGAAGGCAGAGGCCACGAGTACCACTGGGACCGGAAAGCCTGCGACCAAGAGCAGCACCACAGCACCTCTGTCTAAGGTAAGGCTCATCACGTGATGATTCATGCCACTTTGAATTTGATGTGTTTATTGTTTTTAAATGAATTTGTTGAATTTTCTGCTTCCAGGTGAAAAGCAATGATGATCTTTTAGCAGCTATGGCCGGAGGGAATCCTGCATCAAGTAACGCTGTCTCCAAGACCAAGAGGACTGCCTCCATTGGGACTACTGCTAGCAACCTAGACAGCAAGCCAAAGACGACATCAGGTACACTAATGTTTCATGCCTAGATATTCATTTTATCTTTTCTGATGTCTTGGTGTAAATGTAGGGATGATCTTTTTTTCTATCTCACCAGGTACTACATCCAAGCGTTTGACATCTTCGATTTCCAAGGAGCAAAATTCATCACGAGACCGCCTGCGGACATCCAGGGTCTCAGCCAATAAGAAGCAGTTGGTGTCGGGGACAGCGGTGGGGGATGTGGCCTCAGGGAAGCGCTCCCGCAGCCAGATCGTGGCAGAGACCGAGAGCCGTATGAGCAAATCTAAATCAGACGGCCAGATCAGTGATAAGGTGGCTCTGGAGGCCAAAGTTAAAGACCTGTTGGGTTTGGCTAAAAGCAAAGATGTGCAGATCCTCCACCTACGCAGCGAGCTGAGAGACATGAGGGCCCAGCTTGGTTTGGGAGGGGAGGAAGCACTGCAGCAGGAAGGAGCTGGGGAGGAGGAGAAGCCCATCGCATCACATCCCGTTTCAGCCATCACAGCAGCTGATGTGGAGTCCACTCTGATTCTCTTACAAGAGCAGAACCAGGCCATCAGAGAGGAACTCAACCTGCTAAAGAGTGAGAACCGAATGCTAAAAGACCGGCTCAATGCCCTGGGCTTCTCTCTGGAGCAGAGGCTGGATGGCTCTGACAAGTTGTTCAACTACACCTCCCTGAGCCCGGACCTGGCTGCAGGCAGCGGGCAGAGTGATGGTGGAGGAACGGGAACGCTGACCTCCTCAGTGGAAGGATCTGCCCCCGGCTCCTTGGAGGATCTGCTTACAGGACACCAGCATGGAGGCTCAGCAGACAACCTCGACAGTGAATCTAGTGAAGTCTACCAGGCCGTCACCTCCAGCGACGATGCTCTGGATGCCCCCTCTGGAGCCTCCTCATCATCGGAGTCTGAATGTGCACACAGCAGGGAGCGCTCACGGAGGGGCAGCAGTGGCAATGCCAGCGAGGTGTCGGTGGCCTGTCTGACGGAGCGCATCCACCAGATGGAAGAGAACCAGCACAGCACAGCCGAGGAGCTCCAGGCCACATTACAGGAGCTGGCCGACCTGCAGCAAATCACCCAGGAGCTGAACGGAGAGAACGAGCGGCTCGGTGAAGAGAAGGTGATCCTCATGGACTCCCTGTGCCAGCAGAGCGACAAGCTGGAGCTGTACGGTCGACAGATCGAGTACCTGCGCTCTCTGCTGGATGAGCATCACATATCGTATGTGCTAGAGGAGGACATCAAGAGTGGCCGCTACATGGAGCTGGAGCAGCGCTACGCAGACCTGGCAGATAATGCCCGCTTTGAGAGAGAGCAGCTGCTGGGCGTTCAACAGCACCTGTCCAACACACTGAAGATGGCTGAACAGGACAATGCCGAGGCCCAGGAGATGATCGGAGCACTGAAGGAGAGAAACCACCAGATGGAGCGCATCATGGAGTCCGAGAGGCAGGGTCGAGCTGCAATGGCGGCCGCGCTCGAGGAGTACAAGGCAGCTGTGAGCAATGACCAGGCGGAGCTGAGCCGCTGCAGAGCCCAGCTAGACCAGGAGAGACAGAGGGTGGCCGAGCTGTACTCCCTTCACACCGCCGGGGACAAAAATGACATCTGCCAGCTGCTGGAAGGAGTACGTCTGGGGAAAGAGGAGGCGGAGGCCAAGGCGGCAAAGTTGCAGGAAGACCTGGAACAAGCCCACAGTGACCTCACTCGGCTGCAGGAGACTTTCAGTAAGGTTAGTTAAAACTTGTAAGAAATTTTGAGATGTAAAATCGAGACATGTGGGGCTGCAGAAATAAGACTCTAGCTAAATGAAACTCCAATCTAGGGTGCAAGAGCTCAAGCAAAATAAGTGCCCCTTTTACTGTCTATGGAGCAGACAAAAATATTACAAATTCAGCAGTCTCCAGGGTCCGTACACGTCCCGTGTTTGTAACTCTATAACGGATAATTGCGCACATGTCTAGTTAAGACAAACACTGTACACAATACATATAAATAAAACCAGTATGACACTGCTGAAGCCTTGTTGCACATTAGTCAGCTAATCACCACATTGCATGTTCATAAAATGAAAGATGCCCCTCTCCCTGTGTGTGCAGCTGGACAGGGAATACAGAGACTTCCAGGAGCAGGTGACGCAGCAGATGGCTGAGCAGGAGCGCACCCTGGAGAAGCAGCGCGTGGATCTGCAGGAGAAGGAGACCGAGATCGCAGACATGAAGGAAACCATCTTTGAGCTGGAGGATGAGGTGGAGCAGCACCGAGCTCTTAAACTCCACGACAACCTCATCATTACAGACCTCGAGAGTAAGCGGGCAGCTAGTCGTCATTCAGAGATCTTGTGTGAAAGTAAAACCAACATCTACTAAGATTGCCGGTTTGATTGACACGTGCCATCAAGTGGCTAACAGTCATGAGATATGAGTCTGTTGTGGCATTAATACCACCAACATGTATTTACCTCCTGTTTCAGACTCTGTGAAGAAGCTGCAGGACCAGAAGCATGACATGGAGAGAGAGATTAAGATCCTTCACCGCAGGCTGAGGGTAAGAGTGCTGCAGACGGACACGGGGCTGCTCGAGGACCACAGCAGACTGGGGGTTAAATAGTATTTTTTATAAAGTTCTTTGTTTTAGTTTGCTTTTCGTACACTAGAAGAAAGAAAGCGCACTACACCAAACTGAAGCAATTTAAGGCCAGTACTCAGTTCCTACATATTATGTGAAAGTATGGAATGGCAAAAAACCCCAATTAATACTCCTCTAATGAATCATCGTATCATTTAGCCTAAATAAGATTCACTTCTCTCTCTCTGTGTGTGTGTGTGTGTGTGTGTGTGTGTGTGTGTGTGTGTGTGCGCGCGCGCAGGAGGAGTCGATGGAGTGGCGTCAGTTCCAGGCAGATCTGCAGACGGCCGTCGTCATTGCTAACGACATCAAGTCCGAAGCGCAGGAGGAGATCGGAGACTTGCGGCGCCGGCTGCAGGAGGCCCAGGAGAAGAACGAGAAGCTGAGCAAAGAGCTGGACGAGGTCAAGAGCCGCAAGTAAGACCCACAGAGAGACGCTTGGAAGAGCTCCCGCGGTCACGCTGACATCGTCCGTCTTCTGTTTGTAAACACAGTGAAGGAAGATTTAACTTTGCTTATTTGATTAAGATTGTGGATGCTCAGTAGCAGAGGTTGCATTCATTTATCTTTGATGAATCCCATAGTTGAAAAATGGCGTTTACAGACCAATTAATAAATGATTTATTTTACCATAAATAACATTACATACATTGAATAAGAGCCATTCTCAAACCGTAATGTAGAAATGGACAGCACAGGAGCGCTGAGTGGAGTACTGTATGTTTCCCAGGCAGGACGAGGAGAGAGGCCGAGTGTATAACTACATGAATGCAGTGGAGAGGGACCTGGCTGCTCTCCGACAGGGGATGGGTCTAAGCCGGCGGTCCTCCACCTCCTCAGAGCCCTCTCCCACCGTCAAAACGCTCATCAAAAGCTTCGACAGTGCCTCACAAGGTCCCAAACGATCATAAGATGTTCCACATTCCTCACTATTATATGTTGCTGCTGTTTAGAGCATTTGTCCAAACAGAAGGAACTTTTATAGACATCCGTAGTGTGTTTGAGTACGTGTGTGGAGCAGGTCTAAACTGAGATGAATGTGTTGGTCCTCTTAACTCAGGTCCACCTTCCAACGGTGCCTCGGTGACTCCAACAGCCTCGGCTGCCCCGATACCACGCACCCCCCTCAGCCCCAGTCCCATGAAGACGCCCCCAGCAGCTGCTGTTTCACCCATACAGGTACAGCAGGAAAGACTTTATATGAATATGTTGCTAATATTTCCTTCACCCCAGTGTTACCATTTCACACTCTTTACTGGTTAAGTAGGAACTTGAATGTTTACAATGTAGAAAGGCATCTTTGGCTTCACTAGATGGCTTTAAAAAGTAATTGATGAAGACATACATTGAAATCTTACAATCAACAAACATGATTTTAAAAGACATAAACATAGTTATTAAAAATAAAATTAATAAAAAACAGAGAGGGACTGGATGTAAGATTTTGTTTGTTTTGTTAAAAAGTTCTTGCACACCTAAAAGTGTAGCGGATACATTTTTTTTAAATTAACCCATTTATGTTTATACATTTATTAGTATAAATACAAAATAAATGTGTGCAGCTTCAAACCTTCCAGGCTCTCCATACTGATTTGATTATTAAACCTTGCTGATTGGATAAACTGGTGAGAAGTTGTGACTGTGAGGAAAAAGCCTCAGATTTTTACATTATGTTTTACAAAGAACACAGTCTTTAGATTTACCGGACAAATTAGAGATTTGACCATTTGGTGTCATTTTTGTATTTGCACTGTGAGCATACATTATACATGAGAGGATATCATTTGTAATTAATCATAACATAATTTCCTGTTTGTTTCAGTCCTGTTAAAACCATGCGTCTCCAAAACAATGCACTTGTCAGATAAAAAGAAGTGGGAGAATTTTCTCAACCAATAAAGAAAATCCTTAAATTTTTCTGAAAAATGCAAAATCACCAACTTTGGAGATGCTTGGTTTACTTTTAACCTTTTTGGTGTGTTCAAAATATTGGATTTCTATGTTTTTAATGTTGTATTCTCTTAACCAAGATCACAGAATTTGTGCTAACAGGATTGCTAATGCAGTTAGCTGTTGTTATTTTTTCAGAGACACTCCGTAAGTGGGTCTATGTCAGCAGCCAAGCCGCTCTCCTCCCTGAGTGATAAGAGGCCCAGTTACACAGACATCGCCATGCCAGGTAAGACGGCCTTCAGTGATAATTCAAATATTCCATACACTGTATAAATAATGACAGTAAAATAGCAGAATAATGTACTGTTAAATATGGGTCTGTCATAGTAAAACATCACAGCGTTTAACTGGAGTGGGCTGTCCACTCTCTCATGAGAAATAACCTGACAGTTTTTCCCCTGAACCCTGGAGTTAGTACTACTTTACAGTATGTTGACTTCATGTCTTAGTTAATCAAAACACTAGAATGGATGATAAGAGGGGAATAATGAGCCAGCACATGCTGTAGAGCTTCCCTCGGTTCATTCTCACCAGTAATGAGTTCAAGTGTTTCATGTGAACGTGCAGATTTGACCATAGCCTTCAGGGTTCCATTTATTTTTCCTCTGATTTATTGTTTTCTCGCTGGACAAGGCGGCCTCGTGCGCCGGTATTTCCTGAACCCAGAGGGTCTGGAATGTGGCTCTTCACTGACCCTGTTCATCCTATTTCAGAGGAAGCCCCTTATAGAGACATTGTACTATGTGATGTGAATACTGTGATGCATCCACAGCTGAGCACCTTCTCAGGGGAACCTCGGCCAGCCGACCTCCGTCTGCCCTCCAGAGGGTCTCAAACATGGACTCCACCAAGGCAATCTCAGGTTAGGGATGCTAGTTGAGCTACATCAACTTGTTATAAACCAACTTAGTCACTGGATTAGTCAAAAAAAAAAAAAAATCAAGTAATCGTCTCCTATTTCCTGAGCAGTGTCCCGTCGGAGCAGTGAGGAAATAAAGAGGGACATGTCGACCTCAGATGGGGCCTCCTCGACCTCCCTGATGGCTATGAGTGCTGCTTCCTCCCCGCTCTCCCTGTCCTCCTCCTCCCCCACTGCCTCCATCACCCCCACAGCACGCAGCCGCCTAAGGTACCACCTCCTGGGGCACTAATTCACCTGTATTTAAACAAAAGGGATTTGCCTATAATCCAGCAAATGTGCTCACACTGCGTGCTAAAAGTAATCTGTCAGCTGCCAGTGTGACATCACCTCTTCATACTGTAGTTGTTATTGCTCCCCTCACAATGACTAATTTCATCTCTCATTAAGCGAACATGTTTACCATATAATCTGCCTAAATGACACAGTAAATCTTAGCGTTTGCCATCATGTGTCCTCTGTGTTTCTGTTGCAGAGAAGAGAGAAAGGACCCGCTGTCGGCACTGGCCAGAGAGTATGGAGGCTCCAAGAGAAATGCTCTGCTGAAGTGGTGCCAGAAGAAGACTGAGGGTTACCAGGTAGGTACGAGCTGACACTGAATAACAAACATGGTTAAAGGAGCCCACCAGATTCTACATATCAAAGTCTGTTAACAGGTCTTTGGAAGCACTACTGTATATGTGAGAAAAGCACAGTTGGGGCTGAAGACTAAAGTATGAATGAGTGTAAAAAAATCTTTTGGTGTGGAGTTGGAAAGAAGTAGCCCACTCCTCTCATCTCTGCTTGAAGCTATATTAGCATCTACTAGCCTAACACACCCTGAATCATCTGTTATGTTGGCATTGTGGGTAATGTCGGCACCTGGTTTTGACCACTGATTGTATATAAAGATGGACGACATGAGAGCTTCCCAAAAGTGAAGCCGAAACATCTCGATTGCCCCCTGGTGGCTGGCTGCAGTATAGATCACAAACCCTTCCTCCTCAATGATATCAGGTAGGACATGGTCCAAACTAAAAACTCAAATTACACCTCAAATACATTTCTCCCAAAGATGGTTTGTGCCACTTTAGGTAGTTCTTATCACGCTGATGTTTGTTCAAGTGTTCATTTTTCTAAACAGTTTGGTTTTAATTAGTTATTTGATGCTAAAAAAATTGAGGTGAAATGTCATGTTTGACAGCTGAGCCCTGCTCCTGATTGGTCAGGCGGGTTGTATGGGCAGGAACTCGTTTCCGCGGCTCCGGGATATTTTGGGTTCACTTTTATCTTTATCTCCATCTTTATTTATGTCAATGGTTTAAGAGTACTCTTTTAGTAGCACTCTTTTACACTTAACGAACATGCCAGCCAATCATGTCTTCCTGTGTCGGTGTCATGAGGGGAAGACTTCAAAAAGGACTGATTTTAAAATGTAGGTGGTCATGTTAAATAAGAAGAAGGTCATTCATTCCTCCTCGGCTAGATGGATTTCCTTGGATTATTTATTGTGATAGAAATCTGTATTTGGTGGCGTGTTGCCAGTTCCTAAAGAAGAAACGCAACTCAAGATGAGCCGATGTTTTGGAAAGGCAAAGATAACCAAAGAAAAACAAAAACGGTGAGCAGCGTTTTTTTCTTCCAGTGATTTGAGGTTTATAATAGAATTATTAATTTTATACCACATATTTGAAATTGATATTTTGTGTGGGTTTGGATGCTCAGTTAAAATGAATGAATTGGGTAAACTTGAGCTGATTCTTGTTAGACCAGTACATATTGTCAACAGGCTACTAATTTTTAAGACGAGGAAAATTTTCATCTTTAACCCGGTGTGCTGAACTGTCCCTGAATCTGTCGCAGCTCTTTGACCTGTGACTATAAGGCGCAGTTTAATACTACAGTTCCCTGAATTCTGGAGGTAGCAAACACTCATTGAGCTTTTTTTTAGAAGAGAAACTGGTGTCAGGGCACAGTAAGAGGAGTCGGTTACCTTGCAGAGGAGTTTAACAGCTCACTGGCTGCTCCTATTTGAATCTGATCAGCCGTCAGAAGATGGCGGCGATGACGTTTGTCTTGTTTTGTAGATGTCAGTTACTTGCTCTAAATATGACGTGAAGCTGATGGGAGTGAGATAAAATTATCAGTAAAGCTTTATTACATCCTGCATCATTTCCTGTGTATCCCTCGTGCTTAGGCAGCAATTAGAATCCAACACCAACAATAAAAACTACAAAATGGAGAGGTAATCTAAATACACCGAACTCGTCCATAAATCGTGTCGGATACAGATTTGATTTCATGAAAATCTCTCTTGAGTTGGGGTGTGTCTCTTTCCTGGATGTTTGTCGGTTCAATCTAGTGTGACGGTGTTTTTGAGTCGTAACGTGTGCAGAGACAACAGACGTCCCAGCATTGACCTCGAATTGATGGCCCTAAAATGACAATCGGCAGGTGTGTCAAGACCCACTTGCCATATTGAAGTGATGTTTATCCCCTTTTAATTGATGTAGGTTATGGTTTCCATGGCACCTGCGGTCTTCTCCAGGAAGTGTGCAACATTTAACACATCCTGTGTGTTACCTGCCTGACAAAAACACGAGGCTCTCTCTGAATCGCCAGGTGCCACCTTGATTGTAGGTGTGACACTGAGGAGACTTTCCCATCTGACCTCAGTCACAGATTTACAGTCCCGTTCAGAGGGTAGATGATAGTTGATGGTAGAAAACATGGACGAACCAGGACTGTCATCATGTCTAGCTGCTCTCCGCTGTGGTTAAATCATTAACATTATTACTAACATTATCAACAGTATGTGAAGAAACAGCAGTGTTTGACGTTATGTCAAAGACATCTATGTATTGTGTTGAGATATCTACTGAAGTTAGCATGCTAACCAGTTAGCCCCGAGCCGTCCTCTCTCGTAATACAACTTTGTACCTTCATACTGTATTGCCTGTCACCAAACTGGCCTCCACTGGTCTCAGAGGTCAATGCTATCTAAGCTAACAGTTGCTAAAGTTACAGCTAAAGATAATTACACAGCCCAAGATAACTAACTTACAGCAGACAATATAGTGACAGAATTTGGCGGTTACATGCTGCCCCCTATATTTTTGGAGGTATCTTCAAACTCTGGCTATATTTTACAAATTGCACCTTTTTTAAATCAGAGTTTAAATGAATCATCACTTTGTTTTTCAGAACATTGATATCACAAACTTCAGCAGCAGCTGGAATGACGGCCTGGCCTTCTGTGCTGTGCTCCACACCTACCTGCCTGCACACATCCCCTACCAGGAGCTCACCAGCCAGGAGAAGGCAAGTAGAGCTCCCTGGAAAGCCACCATCTTTAAACCATCATTAGGGTGTTCCATTGTGTGTGACTGTGACTCTCTTCTTTCCTCAGAGGAGAAACTTCACCTTGGCTTTCCAGGCTGCAGAGAGTGTGGGCATCAAATGCACTTTGGTAAACTTTCTTCCAATATTAAATTACTTTATTAAAATAAATATGAGTAAAAACAAATAATGGAAAAACTGTTCTCGTAGTGATGGAAGTCATACAGGAAAAATCCAGATTTGAAGTGCCTAATTTAGACATTATGTGCATTTATGCTTGTCCTCTATATTTTTTTAGTTAATCTCAGATATGCTCGCCCTCACTCATGTAATATAATTCATAATGTAAATGCAAGTAAACCACAGACATTACTCATACTACAGCCAGCAGCTGGTTAGCTTAGCTTAGCATAAAGACTAGAAGAGGAGAAAAAGCTAGTCTGGCTCTGTCCAAAGGTAACAAAAAAAGACGTTTTTACTCTTCAGTTTGTGTATTGATTAAACAAATAAGATATAACATGTTAATTGGTGAACTGTATATGCTGGAGAGCAGATTTTGTTACCTTTGGACAGAACCAGGCTAGCTTTTCCCCGCCGTTTACAGTCTTTATGAAAAGCTAAGATAACTAGCTGCTGGCTGTAGCTTCATATTTACCAGGCAGACATGAGATTAGTATCAATCTTTTCATCCAACTCTTAGTGAAAAAAGACTTTTCCTATTATAAAACTATTCTTTTAAGAGGAAAAGTGTAGGTTAAGGCTCCATTGATGTCTGGTCTGGCTCATATGTCAGTACACAGTAGAGGTCGACTGATGGTGGATTTTCAAAGGCCGATATGATACTGATAGCTTGTAGAAGGAACAAGCTGATAGCCGATTAATCGGCCAATATCACCCCCCACCCCTGCAAAAAAATTGTCCATTTTCGAATGTTAAATGTTCGATTTTACTAGAAACTGGACAACTGTTGCACTCAACATCGAAGTCAAAGAAATAAATACCTAAATAAATCAATCTGGCTCATGGAACATCAAACTCAATGTAATAAATACCTAAAATATAAATCTGAAACTCAACATCCAACCCAAAGTAATTAATAAATAAATTTGGAACTGGTGGGAGCGATTTAGTTTGGTTTTTTTAGCTATTATTTTCCCTCAAAGTCAATAATTCCAGATGAGAAGTTGACTGGTGGAATTGGCCATCGGCCTCTATTGGAGCCAAATTTCGCAGATACAATAAGATATTTCTGATTCTCAAGGTTCTCGTTTGACAAAAAAAAACTTGAGTCAAGGTTCACTTGCTTGATTCCTTCTGGAGCTTTTAGCCACAACTTGTGTACTTGACTGGGTGAAGTTTGTGCAGTTGGAGATGGTTCCATTGTTTCCACGTACTCTCGACAAATTAATTTAACTGTATTGTTTTCTTCTGTTTCTCCATTCCAGGACATAAATGAGATGGTGCACACAGAGAGGCCCGACTGGCAGAGTGTCATGACTTATGTCACAGCCATCTACAAGTACTTTGAGACCTGACTTCACCGTCTCACCCACCCTGCTCCTGCAGAACAATCAGAGCCACGCAAGACCTCCTGAGCTCTCAGCACCCCCACCTCCACACCGCAGAAACACCCAGTCACGCTGCATGTCGGTCCTCAGTATTTAGCAACACTAAAAGTGGACCAGAACCTCACTGGACACACTCGGCTACTCCATCCTCCCAGTGCAGCGTAGAAAGAGCTTTGTGTAGAGTTGTAGTCTAAGGGCTGTTACACTAGTAAACCACGAACAGTAACACTGATGAAATCCTTTAGGTCATCTTTGCCTTCACTTCAGAAGGAGCAGCATGAAAAAGAAGCCACGTCTCAGTGCCTTTTAACTTTAATATCCCCTCACATTTAACCCAGTTTTCAGGGTGTAGTGGGGGAATTCTTGCAGATCTGACCTTTCAGCATGCTCATTTGCAGGAGGAGTCATCTTCATAAACGGTCACATTGGATTTTGTTCTTTTGTTGGCTCTGATTATATTGTGGGGAAACTACAAACCAAAAGTCAGTGATGTTGGAATTCCCCCACAGCACCGAAAAAAGTCCCTCTGAAAGGAATCCAGACAGACGCAGCCTTTTTGCACCTAGTCTTCCAGATGTTACAGTACGGATACAGATGCCTCAAGTTCAATGGATAAAGTGCCTGTGTGAGTTTTGAAGCAGGAGACCAGGAGATGAGCTCCTTCTATGGGCCAGTCCTCTGCAGAGGAAGCGTCTTCTCACTACAGTTTGTGAAGCTGAAGATTTCAAGAGTCGTTGCCAAAAATGACTTCAGAGCCCTTTGAGTGTTGATCTCCGGCTCGTTGGTCAACAGGAAGGACTGATGCTGCAACGCTGGTACACATTTTGTCAAGCAGCACAAACACACACTCACTCGAAGGTTCATTCACTCAATATTCGTTTGATGTGTATGGAGTCGAAGGCTAAACTCTATAATTTGTGTTTGCATTTAGCTGGGCCTCCATTCTCTCATTAGGCACATGCAGCACACAACTTCATGTCATTGTAACCAAAGTAGTGTGAGTGAGTAGCATTTAGTTTTTTTGATAAGCCTTAAACTTTCTCAGCCTGGAAGTCTAATTAGAAAAACTCGGCCAGGGACTTCATGTTGGGAAAATTTGCTCTAGTTTTCATAAACTAGCATGGACACACTTTTATAGGTCAATGCAGCGTCTCATTAAAGAAATAGTTCAACATAGTGGGAATTCACTTCATTGCAGAAGGTTGGATGAGACGACTGATGCTACTCTCATGCCTGTACAGTAAACCAGGAGCTGGTTAGCTTAGCATAAAGACTGGAAACGGAGAAACGGCTAGCCTGGCTCTTTTGGTGATTGTCTCTTTTATCTCCAGTTTTTACACCTCAGTGTATCTACAAATAAAAAAAAAAAGATATAACGTGCTACTTTGTGAGCTGTGGAGGTGCCAGGCTAGCTGTTTTCCCCCTGTTTGCAGTCTCTATGCTAAGCTAATCACCTGCAGGCTCTAGCTTCACATTTAGCCTCCAGACATGAGAGCCGTATCCATCTGCTCATTTAACATTAAGCTATTAGACTACGAACCAGTGATTGGAAAATTGGCTCATTTGGTGTGTTAATACTGATACTGGTTTTCAAAATTCCTAGTATGACTAACCATTACTATAGAGATTTGTTTTTTTAGCACGCTATGTCATTTAATTTTTCAGTCAGCAGCGGGTGACACTTTAAGACCCCCTATTTAGTGTTTATAAGCAGCATACCAACATTTATCAAATAGTTTATAACACACTTGAAGGATGTTTTAAGTAAAGTATTTGTCAGCAGTTATAACTTCTATCAAGACATATTTTATTTTATTTAAACTATTATTTAAACTGCCCTCTGCAGGAGTTGACAGATGCATTAATAAACACTTATATCTGCTTACGACTACATTTATTAACGGTTTATGTACTTATAAATTATAAATAGGCTGGACTTGGAGTGTTACCATGTATTGCTGTGTGACTGCCGTGTGTTTATCGTGCCTCAGCATACCAAGCTCACTATTTATTTGCATGGTTTCCAATCGTTGGAGTGAACTCGTTGCTTTATTCGTGTGTATATGAATTAATGACGCATACAGTAAGTCGTAGCTGCACTGAGATAAGCTTTTCTTTTTGTACTCGCACACTAATTTCCTGCCTCAACAGTTTAAGCCTCTGCGAGTGTCTATCTTCCCTCACCAGACACGTGTCACAGAGTGGAAATAGCCTCTTTAAAAAAAAAGCCCCTTCTTGTTTGTGTTTGTCGAGGAACACTAATAATGGAAGCTGGTTGAATCCCCCTCGTGTGCCTGAGGGTGGTGACTACACGGTTTTGATTTGGATCAGATGGAGCCAGCAGCTGGCAACATTTGTGTGCCAAGCCACATCACCAGACTGATACAAAGTTACCATAAGAGCCTCCAACAATTGTTTTTTTGTTTGTGTGTGTGTACAAGAGACAGTGCGAGTGAGTTATTTAATATTTGAAGGCTCTCTGTTGACGGGGGTTTGCGATGCAGACAATTATCAGCCGACACTTTTATTTTGCGGCGGCCTGATTGATTCCACCTCTTGGCCCTCCGTGTTCTAATACGAGAGGGGGGGGTGTGAAGCCTCTCCATCCTGCTGAGGAGAGACCAGACGGCTGGCTGACATTCCACCTCCACCCGGTGCAGACATGAGGGACATGTTAACACTGTTTGGGACCTGAGATGATGACCTGTATGTGTATAGCTTTACCACAACAAGCAAAGCAAATGTGAACGGTGCATTATCAACTTATTGGGGGTCCACTTCATGATGCTACATTTTGTTTTGTTTACTTGAAGATGCTCTGAGAATTCCACTGAACCTGCTTTAGTTTGTATTTTTGTTTCCACGTTGCCTTTTTTTTTTTAAATAATTTTTTTATACAATCCATGCCACATTTTTATTTGATGTGGAATTTTTTTTTTCTGATCACACTACATGCAGTTCTGAAATGGTCCTTTGGCAAAGTTGAAGGTGTGTGTGTGTGTGTGTGTGTGTGTGTGTGTGTGTGTGTATAAAGGGACTAAGCTACAGTATTAAATGCACACTATGATGATAATCAGTTGTAAAAATGCTGTTTGGTTTTATGTTGCTTTATTTTTTTATTTTTATTTTTTTCTGGCACTAGTTATAAAAGACCATTGAAGCAGCCATGTTTGTTGTCATCATTGGTTTCAACTTTAACTCTGGGTCAGAAATGGCCAAAAATGGTACACTTCCGGTCAATTTAAACATTAATACCAATTAGGCTGTGACAGGGGTCTGGCACTGGCTAATAACTGCATGTTAGTGTAAGAAGATGTCTAGATAAACCAGACTCATGTGGATTGAGCTTCATGTGTGACTTGAACAGGCTTTTAACTGACCCGCCCCTGCAGCAGGAAACCGGCATCATCACGTAGCATATGTTTTATGAGGGAGGGGTGTGTATGAGAGTGTGTGTGTGTGTGTGAGAGAGAGGGAGAGAGTCTCGTCTGTCTGAAGTCATTCACTACAGACGTGCTGTTATTTCTCCCAATGCGAACAGGAGATATTGATCAGACTTTCAGTATATATTTTTATTATTATTATTATTATTTCCTGGCTTGAATCAGCGCGTTGAACTGACCTTTAACCGGGTTTGCAGCGGTGCATTGAAGGAGTTTCACACTTGTCGCTCAGTGGGAAGTGGAAACCATCACTGAGTCGCGCGTGCACCTCATCTCCCACTGCGCCATCGGATGTGAAAAAACTCATCGAAATCGATGATCGAAAATCAACATTCTGCCCGATGGACATGAGTGAAAAAGGTGAGTTCTTTTTTTTATTTGACAAAAAAACTACATTATCCATTAATTCAATAAACCTAAAAGTGGTAACATTTTAATTAATTTTAATCATATGCTTAATAGTCTGTATATTGGTAACATATTGGCACTTTATTAGTCATAAAGAACATTTTAATGCCTTGTTCTGCAAGTGTTTTCCCTCAATAACCTCCTAATTCCTGCTCATTGATAGTAAGGAAGTTGTGAATAAATAAATATGCTTTGCTCAGAATGAGTCTTATAAAGTCTTTCCAACTCTGTCCCCATTTTAAAGTCTTGCTCATGTCTAATTCACTTTGACACATTAACCCAATTCAATTACTTTAAATAGGGAACATATTCTGAGTAATGTATTCCTGTGGTACTACCACACTCAGCAAAGCATATTATACATCATACTTCATGTACAACAACTTACTTACTATTAATATGCAGTAATTAGGGGGTTGTTGTGGGAAAATTATAGCTTAATAGCCTATCAGTTGTAGAATATGCAGAATAAGGCATTAATAAGTGCTTTATGTCTAATAAACAGCCAATATGCTACTTTCTTAAAATCTTTTCACTAAAGCCTTTTATTAACTCTAGCATACTGTCTTATTCATTCATTTATTATTCATGGCAGTCCATTTATTTTATGTTTTAAACTTGTAAAGCACTTTGTAACTGTTTTGAAACGTGCTGTATAAATAAGTTTATTATAATTACTTATATGCATGCTGATAAGCAACTATGAAGAATATGTGTTCCCTAATGTAAAGTGTTACCAAACTTAAATGTATTTTGCATTATATTAAGTTTGGTTAGACTTTGTGCGATTTTAACATGTTAAATGGCGCCTTTATACCTTATAAGTCCTACGTGTAGTGCATTCAGCACACAGACCTCAGGCAGAACAACTAGAGTTGTGTGTGAAGTATCAAAGCATGTGGTAAATGTGTGAGGAACACAGAGTGATGGTTGGTACAAGATGTCCTACATCGGCTAATAGATTTCCTCACCTGTGAGAACAAAACCAAAGGAAATTCACTGTACTGAGTCCACACAGCGTTCCTGCGGGCACTTCATGTGTCTGTGAGTCCACAAAGTCCTTGTGCTGCTAAAGTAATGGTATCTAATGACTGAAGCTCGTCTTCTTCCTGCTCTCTACTGTTCTGGCAGGGATAAAACATATTTTAAGTTTCTTCAACTCATGTTCAGATAAAAACAAACTTGCAGGCCCTGATTTATACTTGAACATGTGAACCACTGACATAAATAAAGATTGGACGACGCGTCTCCACTTCCTCCCATTGTACAAAAATGAACCCAAAATATCCCGGATACAAGTGCTGCAATCTTGCGCTGGTGATGTCATTCGGAGCCAGAGTCTGTGCAGTAGCGACCCGGCAGCAGAGCCGCGGTATCAAGTTCCCGCCCATACACCCGCCCACCCAATCACGAGTAGGTCTCAGCTGTCAATCATGATATTTCACCCTGTTTTTATACGTTATAACTAATTAAAACTAAACTGATCAGACAAATGAACACTTGAACAAACAGCGCGATAAGAACAACTTAAAATGACAGAAACCATCTTTTTGGAAAAATGTATTTGAGGTGTACTTTGAGTTTTTAGTTCGGCCCATGTCCTACCTGATATCATTGAGGGGGAGGGGTTTATGAGCTATACTGCAGCCAGCCACCAGGGGGCGATCAACATGTTTTGGTTTCACTTTTGGGGAGCTCTCATGTCGGCCATCTTCATATACAGTCAATGATGTGAACCATGTGGGCCCAGTGTTGAGCATCTTATGACATGGCCTGTTCAAGCTGTTAGGGGGGCCTTAGGGCAAATGTTTGTTGTAGGGCCCCTAATAAACACTCCTTTAGTAACTGAAATAAAAAAGCACTTGCGTAGGGTGGCTCAACAAACCAAGGACTCAAGATGAAGAAAAAAAACGCTGCAATAATTTGTTTAAATTAAAGGGTGAAAATAAAATCAACGACCGCACACTGAAGGGAATTTACTTTGATTTGAATAAGAGCGAACAATGCGTTTCGCCCGTGGCTTCTTCAGGTCAGTGTTTATGTTCTAGGTTCTCAAATACAAAAATCATTTAACACGTAATACACTTGGGGCTTTTGGGTCCCTAGGCTCAGTTGCCTGGTTGGTAATACAGCCTTGTGTTATAATCAATTGCATGCTCCTGTTTAAGCCTATAGAAAAGGCAAAGGCTAGTTCATCTCCGAAGTCGGGTTTAGGAGGATGTCGATAAAAGCGAAGATGTTCTGCATGTGTTTATGTAGGAGAGACAGAGCCCCGCCCAGTACTAGATTACAGCCATTAAAAAGTAACTTGTTACGTTACAGCATTACCTACTGAGAAAAGTAACTCTTTAGAGTATTTTTGCATTAACCAAAAATGACAACCCCTTTCTATTTAGTTTCAGCTGTTCGAGTGGCGATCACTACATTCGTACACAGTCTAATAAATAAAATAAACTCACAAAATGCCAAGAAAGGAAATAATCTTACACCCAAGATGAGCTTCCAAACGAGACATAAACGAAATAAAACTCACTGAAACCATCTTGGTTTGTCTTTTGTCTTTCCAAAAAACTTAAGGAAAGGAAACTTGGTCAAAATAATTCCTTAATTCACCAAGTTAACGCTCTGACAGCGAGCTGAAAGAGGCACCTTGAGGCACCACGTCTTGGTGACGCTGTAACAAAGTTGGGGAAACTAATCCTCGGGTCAGCCACAGTCAGACAAAACATCTCAACCATGTATCTGAATACAAAGATGTTTTTGAATATCAATTCCTGAGGCAAATTCATGTTCCCTTGTTTCACCATAAATCGCTGGAGTTTCTCTGATGCGTTTCGTGCTTCCATCTCAGGGCTGCTTGTTGTAGGATGCACTGCTAGCATGGGAGAATCTCTGTCGTAGTTTTTGGAGATTCATTATTTCCTTTCCCGTCCTCTGGGATTTTTGTTTTGGATGCATCGCTGTTGCATAAATCATTATAACACACTGCAAACACCAAACTTATCTGACATCATGACAAATGAATACCTCACAGGAAAGAGACCAACAAAAACTTTATTTGTAAGTCAAAAAGAATGAACAAAAGTTATTTACTGATAGTCTGATATTAATACATTAATAATAATCTTATTTGATCCAAAGGGACTCAGAGGGCAAAGACCTCTGTGTTGCAGCACAGCTGTTATCTCCAAAAACTAGATGTAACCTCAAGAAACATTCACTCTGAGGGGAATTCAGCTGCACAAAAACAGCAGATTTCTGTTTAAGCCTTTTATGGCTCACAGATATCAGGAAATCTAACTACAGTGTGATTCACTCATACTGTATATCAAATCTTTTATGAATTATGCTTAAAAATGCGCTAAATACCTACAAGTAGCATAAAAGTGAAGAATAAGACACATTTATCAAGTGACAGCTTACAAAATTAGCACTAGCAGCAAATACTGAGCTAAAACGACCCTGTTTTCCAGTTTTAGTATTGCTTCAGGTAACATATTGTTCATAGAGTCATTTCAAAACATGTATGAGAAGACGTGTGCTACTGAAGCCGTGCACACCAACACTCTACTCTTTAAAGCCCTAAAGGTCCAGTGTCTAGGATTCAAGGGGCTTTAGGGGCAAAAATTGTTCTGTGTGTGCTTTAAGTGGAGTTGCCATAGTTAGATGTGCAAGATGGCGGACGCGCTCACGCGACTCACATTATGCAGCGACTCAGATCGGGTACTGACCCATGGTACTGTTTTTCGTGTTTTTAGCGGCCACTGCAGGGGAGGGTGAAAAAAATCATGAAGTACAGTATAGTAGTAGTATATAAAGATGGATGAGCTGAGCCATGTGAAGCCAAAACATCTTGTTCGCCCCCTGGTGGTGGGCTGCAGTATATGTCATAAACCCTTTTGATATTGATTGATAATTGATATCAGGTAGGACATGGGCCAAACTAAAAACTCAAAGTACACCTCAAATAAATTTTTCCCAAAGATGGTTTCTG
>JBBPCS010000386.1:5815200-5852414 GCA_037974645.1 Hollardia meadi | reverse complement strand
TGTCTTTCGTTTTCTTTCTGTTCTGTTTCTTCCTGGTTAATTATTGTTCTGCTGAGTGGACTTTGGTCAGAGCTGCTGCAGTGTGCAACACACAACCTTTAACCTGCCCAAACAGAAGATTACACTGAAGTTTCAGACTTCATACGGATAATGAGTCCATGGTGTCATTGTTGAATGTGTCACAACACACAGGCTGAAACTAGAGAGGCTCCACATTCTATTTATCTACCAGTCACATCATCAATAATACACAAGGGGGGGGGGGGGGATAATGCTCTGAAGAAGAAGGAAAACACAGACTGAGAGCTGAAATTAACAATTATTTTCATGATAGATTTATCTGCAGTAGGATCGATCGATATGGGTTTTTTTCAGGGCCGATACTGATTATTAGTAATTAAGGAGACCGATAACCAATATTTGGATATACATTTGCAGTAAAAATAAACAACCAATAACCAGTGATAGAATGTAACTAAGTACAATTTACTCAAGTACTATTTGTAGTTTACTTGAGTAGTTTCTGCTACTTTATACTTAACTTTGAAGACAAATATTGTACTTTTATTCGATAACTTTAGTTACTAGGTACTTTGAAGGTTTAGATTATTAATACAAAAAATTATAAATAATTCTTAATAATAGTTTTAAAAACTTTTAAATTATTATTTATTTTTTTTTTGGCAATTGGATTTATTAAAAAATCCAGGCAAATAATTGGTCTATCACTAATTTGCAGATTATTTTCTTGGTTTATTAATTACTTTTTTGTCAATAAAATGTCAAATAAATGAGAAAAATGCCTATTCTAATATCCCAGAGTGCAAACAGAACTATTCAACTACCTTGTGCTGTGCAGCCAGTTCCAAAACCACGAAGATATTCAGGTCACTGGCTAATATGACAAAGAAAATCTGAAAATCTTCACATTTGAGAGGCTGCAACCAGCAAATGTTATGTTTTTTTCTCCAGTTATTACAAGTAATCAGTGCCACATATTCTTCCTGTCCCGTCGTTCTCTGTTACAGGAAGTTGGACCTCCCGGCATGTGCTGTGGACGCTGCCTCCGAGCGTGACTTTGAGCTGAAGGGTTACCGTTTCGAAGCTGCTCAGGAACAGCTGAGGTCGCCCAGAAGGATCCGCGTTGGACTCATTCAGCACCGCATCATTCTGCCCACTGATGCCCCCATCCTGGACCAGGTATGGACTGAGACACGTGTTATTTACCAAGCAACACATGCAAACAGACCTGTTTAATTTGATCAATCCCCCTGGTGTAAATCCACCGCAGATCAATGCCATGCACAGCCGGATTGGTGAAATAGTTGATGTGGCAGCCATGTGCGGCGTGAACGTCGTCTGCTTTCAGGAGACCTGGAGTGAGTGTTTTCACGAGTCAGACCTACAAAGTAGATATGAGCCGGTAAAATAGACCAACCCGTCTTTTGCTGTCCACAGCTATGCCTTTTGCTTTCTGCACCCGCGAGAAAGAACCATGGACGGAGTTCGCGGAGTCTGCTGAAGAAGGAAACACCACACGCTTCTGCCAAGAGGTGAGACTGCAGAGGTCTGACGCAGTGCGATGATGTGCTTTACTGAGCCCAATAACACTCTAACTCTGTCATCAGCTGGCCAAGAAATACAACATGGTAGTTGTCTCTCCAATTCTGGAGCGGGAAGAGCTGCACAGCACTCTGTGGAACACAGCAGTGGTGATCTCCAACTCGGGAAATGTGCTGGGAAAGAGCAGGAAGAACCATATTCCCAGGGTTGGGGACTTTAATGAGGTTGGTGTGTGTGTTTTGTGCTATACACTGTCTGATCCTCTGCACCTGTATGAAACTAACTGCTATGTTTGCGTCACTCTCAGTCTACTTATTATATGGAGGGGGACACTGGCCACACAGTGTTCCAGACACAGTTCGGGAAGATAGCTGTGAATATCTGCTACGGGCGCCATCACCCTCTCAACTGGTTCATGTACTGTTTGAATGGAGCTGAGATCATCTTCAACCCCTCGGCTACTGTTGGAGCTCTCAGGTAAGGGACACAAAAGCTGCTGGGCTCCCATTAATCCCCCGTTTCTTCCCCTTTCTTCGCACCATGTACTTCCTGTGCTTCAGTATTATATTCCCCCATGTTTGCTGTGTGGTGGTTGGATTTAACATTGTAATTCCCCCAAAAAAGGTAACAGTTGATCAAATTACCACAAACCAATTGCCACATGGTGAACCTGGGGCCTTTTGCGGTACTTGGAGGTCCGGGACAGTTGTCTGCTTTGCCTGTGAGGGACTCCCTAAAAAAACATGGTATTTCACTGGGGGCCAACACCTTACGTCACACAAAGTGTGGTGTGTCTGATGCGCCTTCTCGTCGCCTTGCATTGGATCGTCTTTGTCATTTGTAACTTCAGGCAGACGCGATTTAATTTTCTGTAATCGCCACTGTTTGTTTATGCTGTTTCATCATTGACTTATTGTTTAACCCTAACCCTGATCTTCCTAACCATCCACCCATTATCGATCACCACTTATCCTTTTGCAGGATCCTGGGGGGGGGGGGGGGTTTGGAGCCTAGCTTAAATTGGGCGAGAGGTGGGGTACAGCCTGGACAGTTCGCCAGTCCATCACAGGGCTGACATAGTGACATACAACCATTCACACTCACACCTACGGGCAATTTAGTCACCATTTAACCTAACGTGCATGTCTTTGGACGGCACAATGGTGCAGTTCTTAGCACTGAGTGAAGAAGTTCTGGTTTGATTCCCGGCTGGGTCAGGGCCTTTCTGTGTGGCGTTTGCATGTTCTCCCTGTGTCTGCGCGGGTTCCCTCCTGGGGCTCCGGCTCCCTCCCACAATCCTAAACCTAACCATGTAGTTTTGTTGCCCAAACCTAATCAAACTACAACTGAAAACTTTTTTAAATACCTGAAAATACTATGTTCTCTAAGTCAAAAAACTAAAAAGTCAAAATGACATGGTCACTCATGGGACATGAAGCCCAGTCCCCAAAATGTCAGTCTAAAACCACTCAGCCAACACAACTTTCTGCTGTCCTAGAGATTGTCCCTCTTTGTATGATTCTGGAATAAAAATTCCTCATATAATCGTCCAGATGGTCTTACAATATCACATTCCTTGTGCACAGACGTGAGACCAAATATACAAATTCTATTAAAAAAACAAAGTGCATTTAGAGCGTGGGCTGAGCCTGTCACAGAGCTCGCTGAAGCGTGCGGTACTACATCCTGCAAAACCCACGCCCATCCAGGTGAAATACCAAGATTTTACACACTTCAACAGTAATGTTCTTTCTCCTCTACAGTGAGCCCATGTGGCCCATAGAGGCCAGGAATGCAGCGATCGCTAACCACTGTTTCACTTGTGCGATCAACCGTGTCGGGACGGTAAGTCAGTGTCTATAAGTGCAATCTGTCTGCAATCATGCAGGTCTGATAAAATGACGGCAGATGAAAACTTTTGACACCCAACTGCAGGGCTGTAGACAAAACTTAAGGTCCTGAGTCCTACATTTTTGGATAAAAAGTGTTTTTATTTAAATTTGGTATCAGTAACCATTTCATCGTCATTTGTTGGAAATCCCTGTTGGAGCTTCTGTGACTTTAAGTGCATTCTTATATTTCACACAGGAACATTTCAAAAGTGAATTCACATCTGGTGATGGAAAAAAAGGTAAGAGATTTGTTTCCCAGGCTTGAGAAAGTTATCGTCATTCTCATCTTAACTTCCCTTACTTGTATAGTGAACCGAGTGTAGCTGAATCTAAGCTCTCCTGACTTGTGCAGCTCATCATGACTTTGGACACTTCTATGGATCCAGTTACGTGGCTGCCCCTGACGGCAGCCGCACCCCGGGGCTCTCGAGGACCCGTGACGGACTACTGGTGGTAGAAATGGATCTCAACCAGAACAGACAAGTCAGCGACAAATGGAGTTTTAAGGTACATATAACTGGACCTAGCATACATGTACACAGCATCCCTGCATGTCCTGCTGTGAGAGGTTTGTTTGTTTGGTCCTGCAGTGATTGGACGGTTGTATATTGAACATATTTGGAAGCTTTGTAGTAATGTGGACACAACACAATCCTTTCTTTGCAGATGACTGGGCGGCATGCTGAGTATGCCGAGGAACTTGCCAAGGCTGTCAGACATGACTTCAAACCCAACATAGTGAAGGAGTAGATAATATTTCTCTATAGTCTATTGAAGTATAAAACACATACACACAAATAAAGTTCAGCTCTTAACCTTTCATTTGGCAGGCTGTGTTTCAGATTCCATTTTGTTGTTTCCATCATTTTATCACAGAAAACTAAATTCACAGTCAATCCACAGCCCTGTTCTTTATATGTGAATAACTAACGTATATTGATTTCGTTGTTGATGTGACACAAGCCGAGATTTTTCCGTTTTTCAGTTCTGAGAAGCCGACAGTGGCCACTGCAGCCACGAGGGACAGTTATGGGATAATGCTAATACCGTATAGTAACAGTAGCACAAGTGGAGAAGAGTCACCAAGTATGTTACATGGCAATATTGTCTTCAAAAACTAGAATCACCGCCTCGTTGTTGTATGCCTCCGTGCACCAGGAAAGTTGCCGTTTACATCTATGTCTGTCCATAGCCATTTTATTATGACTATTTGACAGAATTGTCATCAAATTAGTTTCATATAATGTTTATAATCTACTGTATAGGAGATTTATATTTTTGATTTCATAATTAGGATGTACTTTAGGAATAATACAGCAGGTTCCTCAACTTCAAAAAATATACAGTAAGTTCTTAAGTTTAAGACTGAGAATGTGATAATTTGCTAATCCTTTGTGACATGTACTCAATTGAAAATAGCTTATTTTTGGAATTTGATGCCATCAACATGTTACAAACAAGTTGGGACAGGGGCAACAAAAGACTGGGAAAGTTGTGGAACGCTCCAAAAACACCCGTTTGGAACATCCCACAGGTAAACAGGTTCATTGGTAACAGGCGATAGTGTCATGATTGGGTATGAAAGGGGCGTCCTCAGTCGTTCATGAAACCATAAACAGTTTGTTTGCATTCTGTTTTTATGTTTTACACAAGTGTCCCAACTTATATATATAGACATTAACAAGATCATACTAGCTGGTTAATATCACGATCGCTCAAATTAATAACTTGCATATGAGTTTATTCACTCAGTCTGTGGTCAAATGTTAATATATAGAAAGGCTTAAAAAAAATGACAAAGAACGTGCAATTGTTCAAATCCTTTAATCACAACATATAATAAATGCAGCTCTATGTTTAATAAAAAATAAAGTTTGCCGTTTAAAATATCCTGTTCGTTCACCACCAGGAAGAAAACCGTTTGCTAGATTCAGAAAAGCAACTTCATGGCAACATTTTTAATTTAAATAACATAATTGGGTCTAGTTTGAGAAGTGTAGTGCAAAAAACATATACAAGGTACCAAAATTAAAAAGAAAAAAATATATAAAACTCAGGGACAATGAGGGACAATGTTCTTCACTGCTTCCAACAGGGAACAAGATGGAGTCCAAATTAGACCTTTGTTCTGCAACATGACTTCTGATTCATGTTTCAGTGTGTCTGTGTTCTTCTGCAGGTGCACTGACTTCCACAGACACATTATGGAGTATTTGCATTGAACTAGTTCTGTCATTTGATACACACTTGAGGACATTAATTACCTGAGACTCAAAGCACAACCACTTCCTGTATTCCCTGTTGATAGAATCATCAGAATAAAAAAATAACAAGTTGCCCAGAGATGAGTGGTGAGGTGAGGCTTCAAATGTCAACAATGAACAGCACATAATTACCTGGATATAACTAAATGTGTACATTATGTCCTGGTAGTTCCTTTTCTAGGTCATGGTTCCCACATTTCATCCACTGTAGTTTTACAGTAAGTCTGGAATACGTACAGTTCAGTTTGAGATTTCGATGAGCAACCACAGTCATTAAAATTCAACAAAAACATGATGAAATTCATTTGATCTATCTGCTCGTCTCCAAAAAGGAGTTCAGCTTCAGTTTTTGAACCTCTCAGCTGTTAGTCCTTCATGGGTCGTGTTGTATGGATTGTATACGAGGGTATAAGAGCGGCGAATCTGCAGCTAAGGGCCTTTCATGTGAGCAGCTTGGGGCTTTATAGCACCTGAGAGGAAGAGTCCGTCATCAACTGTCCTTAAAGACGAACAGGATGTCCTCATCTGTCCCATAGCTGCGACGAGCCTCCTCAAAATTACTGAAGCTGGTGCAGCACACCCCTGAACACACACACACACACAGTTATTATTCATAATTACTGAAAAACAATCAAAATAGTTGGCAACTCATTTTCTATTGATCGACTCATCGTGGCTAACCTAATCCTAATGACTTTAATGATCCCCGACTTTTCTCCCAACACCAAGTGGTCGACATTTGGTGTTTTGAGTGAGACGTCTCGACAATTATCGGATGGACTGCCATGAAATGTGGTACAGACATTCATGTTCTCCTCAGGATGAATTTTACCTTTGGCGATTCCTTAACTTTTTATCTAGCACCATCATCAGGTCAGAATTTCAACTCCGGGACTTTGCTTTATGACCAAATACCTTCAAAACCAATGATATCCCCATCAGTCCCAAATGTTTTGTGTTTAGTTGTAATTTGCTAATGTTAGCATGCTAACACACTAAACTTAGATACTGCCCCCAAAGAGTTGCTGGCAAGACTGTAGATCAATGGTCAATCAATCATTATTTTTTAATCCTATTTATCTCAATAGTTGGCTATTCCACAAACTGTTGTTTTGAATGCATAAATGAAAAAGCTTGCAATTAACTAAAAAGTCTACACTGCTGACAAAACCATTAATTTGAAGGTGCAATGTGTTGAACAGTTGATTGTTCAATATTAAATACTAACACTTTGGGTTGGTGGTTGGCCCAACCCACCAGCCCAAGGCATCAGACCTGGTAATAAGACTCAGCATTCAACTATCTTAATTATTTTTCAGTCAATGCATCAATTGATGAACTTGCTGTTTCAGAACTTCTTAAATCTTGAAAGAAAACCTCTACATATCAAAAAGGGAAGCAGGTATCTGGTCATCCAAGTCCTGATGTAACTTTTGGCATGATATTTTCAAAACTTTCCCCTGCAGCTCATTGATACTCTTAACCGTTATAATCACATAGTTATACCGCATTCTGCCTGCTTGTTTTGAACATTAGTGATTACTCACGGTCAGAATACGCAGGGTTGTTGTAGAAAATACAGCCAGTGGTCCGGTTGAAGCCGCACACTACCACAAAGTGACCCTGGTACTCTGGCTTCCTGCAGAAACACTTCTGGCCCACCGGGAGGAAGCAGCAGTATTTGACAGGCGAGCAGCAGAGCTCACATGTCAAGACGACGGCGTTGACCAGCACTATGGCAACGTGGCCCTGCTCCAGATGAGACTGGATTTCCTGAATCGTCACAGAACTGTGGAAAGATAACCACCGACATGTTTAGGTTTATGTTGTCTCAGGCAAAAGCAGGTCATAATAATTAACAGAAAACTCACCATTTCTTCACCATCACACCTTTGCTGTCTGCTTTTAGGAAGAGGTCATTCACTCTGTCTTCTTCCGTTTCAAAATGTTTCCTATAAAAAGACTGCAAACCACACCAAAAGACAACAATGTCACACAGAGAATTAGAAAAATTAAAATCTAGTTAAGACATCACTAACAGCTTAGACTCTGTGTCTGCAAAGTACCTGATTCCTAAAGCCCTTATCAACACCCAGAGTCTGCGTGCAAAAGCAGTGTTTGATTCCTAGATGGCACATGAGGTAGGCCAGGTCAATAGTCCACACACTCTCTGTCAGCTTCAGCTCCCAGCATGCTCTCTGAAACTCCTCGTCACTGACTGGATGGAGATACCTGCAAGATTGTACAGTTAAGATACTGTGAATGCCTCTGGGGTAACAATTTTTAACAAGAACACCTCTGACATAACGATGAAGGATTTACATTTATAATTTTATAAAATGGCAAATTGACTGTGCACTTACTTCAGTACCATCCTGGAGCAGGCTAACCCACAGTCCCAGTGGTACAGCTGCCGAATGACAGGTACACTCAGCAAGACGGCATCCTCTGAGAAAACCCGTGGAGTTATTATTACTATTTAAAATACTGTAAACTGCTATCAAAACACAATGTTAGCTTAATCCGTATGTGTACAAGTCTTGATATCAGGCTGTGTCACTCACCTGTCATTCTGCTGTATTTTTAGACAAGCGGCCAACTAGCTAACTCACGACAAGCTGGCCGGTCTTGTTTACAGCATTTGAGGCGGGGTTGGGTTTCCTCATCGATGCTAACTGGAAGAAAATAGCTGCCCAACTGCAAGTTTAGCTGTCCGGCTAACAGTGTCATTAACTAGCTAGTCTGTTGGCAGGTTCCCGCTACAGCGACGCTAGCTCCTCTACGCACACAACACTGCTAGATATAAGTTATTAATTAACGTTAAACATGAGGAATAAAAGTTTTTTTAAAAACAACAACTATATTTTACGAAGTGTTGGTGAGGGTGCCTCTATCTGAAAGGCTCTTCTGCTTCTCTTCTGTAGCTTGCTAGCATACAGAGAAGCTCATTTGTGTTTGGTTATGTTGTCGCGGGAAGCAATGCTGCCCCCGTGCGGTGAGGCGGAGTCATCGTTAATCTGTGACTGAGACCGGAAGGTAATATTTCTTATATCATATTATATTATATTATATTATAAAATCATAACAAATCACCGGGCAGCTCGTTACAGCAGCAGTTCATCAAGTTTAGTTTAGCTTTATATGCACATTTTTATCAAATCCAAACACCATGTTCCCACATTGAAGCTTTTTGTCACTTACCCCACCAGGTAGAGCACCACCAGAACCTGGGTGAACCCGAAAACCACCCGTATGTTTGGGATAACAAGTGTTTTTGGTGATTCATAATCAAACACATAATGTAGACAGCTCCGGCAGCAGTCTGCAGTCCTGCTCATTGCTGCACCACACACACACACACACCAGTGATGGACTGTGCAGTAATGGCATACAGTAGCTGCTCTTATTCAAATCATTGTATTGACTGCATCTTTGACCTGAGCACATTTTACCTGTAGTGTTAAACAAAACATACACAGTTTAGGCTGAACAATAGCACTTTCTACATGTTATGACCACACTAAGAGGTGAAAAAAAAGTTTTCACATACAGCTGGTCAGTGTCACACATTGAAAAGGTGAATAATATATAA
Source organism: Hollardia meadi (assembly GCA_037974645.1). NCBI lineage: Eukaryota > Metazoa > Chordata > Actinopteri > Tetraodontiformes > Triacanthodidae > Hollardia > Hollardia meadi. Next base: position 5,843,103 of record JBBPCS010000386.1, on the reverse strand, counting down.
CCACTTTTGATCTTTCCAGAGAACCTAAAACATAAAAATTCAGTTACAGTAAAACAAATTGGCAAGTAATAACTCTCATGTAAATGCATATGTACAGATGTTATCGCCTTGAGATTACAGTGTTTTAGTATTTTAACATTACTATTTCAACTGTATTTTGGTATGGTATAGTACCTTACTGTTTGCTTATTTCAGCAGAATTGCATTGCTAAAAAACATTAAAACAAAGACTAAATTTGACCTTTTTGTACATCTAAAGGCCTGAACGATTATGACATTTAAGACTAGATCTGCACTGCAGTATTAAACTACTGTACATGTGGAGTAAATGTGAGTATTTTAGCTGTTTCTTTATCAGGACATACACAAAACCATATGTTCATAATGCACTAACTACGGCTAGTTGATGCCACCTATTACTGTATATTTAACTAATGCATACCTAATTCTTTCTACAGAATATATAATACTCTGTTCATTTACAGGACTGCATACATAGGTCCTATCCATTCCTTACCTAATGGGAGTTATAGAAGCCTCTGTTGTGTATAACCAGTTCTTCAGTAGACAAAGTATAATAAGGCAGTGCTAGGAGGACACGGTGACAGCCCACATATTGAGACAATGTCCGACATTTTGATTGGCTCCAAATCCAAAAGTCAAACCACTGCAGGATGGACGCTTTTCTAAAATCCGACTTTTATCCAAGACTGTGAAGAAATCAGGGAAGCTTACCAAAAGCAGCGAGCTACTGAATCATCAGAGGGCAAAACACAGACACTGACGCCAGGCTGGTATCTGGTGCTGCTGTTCCTGCTGTCATAGTGTAACACACCAATCTTGTTATGTGACATTTCATACGACCCACAGAATTTCATAATGTAAGCATTTTGTGAAAGGTGCACAACGGGAAGGCGAAACTGTCACTTTAGCGTGCAAAAAGCTCCCTGCTCTGTTCTGCTCTTGTAGTAATCTCACTGGTCTGAAGATAGTCAGATAATATACTGCAGCGAACACAATGAACCTTTAGTTAAAACAACTCACCTCACATTTACACGTCACTTTCAGATAAAACTGCAAACTCTGCTTGTAAAACCGAGCGTTATTCTTTTGCATTGTAAGTCAGGGTTCCCACACATTTTTTAACATCAAAAACCAGGATTTTTTAAGACTTTCAGAGCCCAATTCCCTCAAATTCAAGGCCCAAACATGGCATGGTTTGAGACACAGATCAAGTTTAAGAACTGTTGCAACAATGAGGATTCTTATGAGGCTTAACAGAAGCTCATAAACAACAATTAAATACAGAGAGAGGCTTGAATGTGTTGCAGGCAAGACAGTCTTTGGAAATGTCTCGCTTTTGTCCCACAACCTGCATCATTTGACTTTAATCACCCATGCACGCACTTTCATGAGGCAGGTGGTGTGTGAAACAATGACGCTACTGCAGGAAACACACATGCAGACAGCGGAACATACTCTATTTACTAACAATAAGTAAAAAAAATATCAGAGAAATGACCCAAGTTTATTTTCAAAAACTTTCAAGGCTTTGATTTCACATTCCATGATTTCAAGGACCCATGGGAATGGGGATGAGTAGTGGAGAAATGTGTGTAGACTAAGAACACTTTGAAGCAACATTAAGAGATTTTAATGTCATAACACTTCCATGAACACAGGACAGATACTACGTCACTTTGGTCCAGCAGTACCTCAGACAGAAAGTCTGTACGTATAAAAGAACCATTTCAGTTCACATCGACACTTTGGCATCCTATTTGTCACTGGTGCAGCTTGCCTTCAATAAAATATTTTGTTCAACCCACCCTCTTTCAAGTTTCTTTTTAATTTATGTCCATGTTGTCATATTCACACAGGTAAGAAAGAAAGGCTACAGCACATTGTATACACAATATACAAATTAATGATATATACTGTATATATTGAATATATATTCATTTTGCACTGTTTTTTATTTTTCCATTAGACAACATAGACACACGTTAATTAATTAAACAAAAACTAATGATGTTCAGTCACGATTAGTGTTTCAGTGCGATTTTTCAAGTACGATACAAAGGCATCTACAATGTATTGTAGAAAAAAAGATAAAAACTAGTCCACAGTAATGAAGCTACAGTGAAACACAGAACAGGAAAAACTTATTTCATGTTTATGTTCTCCAGTTAAACTCATCAGGATGAGGGCGACATCCTGTTCACACCATCTTTGATAATGCAATCGTTTGCTTTTCACAAAAAAAAAGGAAAAATGGGCTTGATGGTTGTAGGAGCTAAGCCAACGCTTTAAGCTACTGAGGTGCGTCTGCACGGACGACCTAACTGATGCGCTGATTACTGCGTGTCTGATGAATTGTACTCCGAGACAAAGTTTCCTCGTTGAACACTCAGTCCATTTAATTTGCACTTACAAACGTCTTCATGTTCATTAACTCAGAAATATTTTTGGTTTGCAAATAAAACAATATCAAGTTACTAAGTATAGCAACAGGCTGCCTCAGCTTCAGTGTCTGCATCAGCGTCAGCGGTCAAAAACTGTTTACCTTCCGGGCGGAAACACCTGTCCGGACAAAGGTTGGTTCCTATTTATAACATTCGGTGCCAATTACAACAATGACACCTGATTACATAATTCCCATTCCAACAGTAATATTACGGCTCCTACAATGCTCCTGCGTCGAGTTGACTGCGTCAGTTTTTTAGGAGTAATGTCCCATCTGAGAGAGGAACTCTGCATTATTCCCACTTAATTGTGTGATAGCATCCAGCAGAGCTATGACGAAAAAAAAAAAAAAAAAAAAAAGTCCACAGAGTTCATATTTGGCTGAAATCAAAGTCAATCCCCCCGTCGTGCAGGCTGCCTTCATTTGCGTTGTCGAAGCTGTTCTTCCCATGGATCTGTTTGAGGTGCTTGCGGAGAACTGGTTTATGAGCGAAGACCATGTCGCAGTAGTTGCAGCGGTGTGGCTTGTCCCCACTGTGCAAGTTTAGATGATCCAGCAAAGAACACTTTTGGGTGAAGGTCTTTCCACAGATTTTACACTGGAAGGGCTTGATGCCGGCGTGGACGCGCATGTGTCGGTGCAGGTTGCCCTTCTGCGTGAAAGTCTTGCCGCACAGGAGGCACATGAACAGCTTGTGCATCTTGAGGTGGTTGGCATAGTTCTCCAGCTGGCGGAAGACCCGGGCGCATTTGGGGCACTGGTGGTACCACTGGAGAGGTTTGTCGTAGTTCCTCTGGTGCCCGCTGTGTTTCTCTGCAGGAGGGGGACTGAGCGGGTATCCGGCCATGTCAGGTGGACCCGCCATCTCACTGCCGCGACTGTCCACAGTGGAGTTGATGAGGGAGTGCTGGGGCTCAGGGGAGTGAAGGGGAGCAGGGGTGCTGGCGGAGAAATGACCAGTGATGGAGTTTTCTGCTACGTCAGACACAGACTCCACTTTTACTATAGTGATGTCACTTTCCACCATACTCTGCCTTGGACGGCTGCCTAGGATCTGGGGAGAGGACTTGGGTTGTATGATCACATCGTTGTCGTCATCATCATCATCATCATCATCATCATCAACATCATCATCGTAGTTGTCTTCAACATTGTTGTCATCCTCAACTTGCTCCACTTCCACGTCTTCCTGGTGGATAGACCGAACCTCAGAGTGCTCTTGCTCTCTCTGGGCCTGGGAGGATAAACCCTCCTCCCTCTTCTCCCTCCTCACATCCACATCCACCTTGAACTGGCGTGCAGGCTGAGGTTTGATGAACTTGTTGAGAGCTTGAGTGCACTGCTCTACAATATGGCCCATTTGGAGGAAGCTGGCCACTGTCAGGTAATGCACCAGCTCCAGCTCAGGAAACTCCAGCTGACCTGTGTAGCAGGACAGCAACAGCTGTCGGCCCACCTCTGCCTCCTGCATCATGGAGATCTGGACCTCCCTGGAGTCCTGCTGAAGGATGAACTGGTCCCTCAAGAAAGAGGAGCCGGCGGCAAACACTACCTTGTGACCAGGGACCTCCAGCTGGTTGATGCGTACAGTGACATCACAGAAGCGTCTCTGGTGTCGCAGGAGGTTCATCTTCTGTAGCATGGAGTCCCCAAATGTGGCAAAGCGGAACTGCAGGATCACCTGGTTCTGGGCCATAGTGAACAGACCAGCAGCAGCAGTGCACTTGTGGAGGACATATACAAATATATATTTAGCTAATGTACTTCAGGCAGCCTTAACTTCATATATAAATTCAAAGGTTTTGCCTAAGTAAATTAAACTATACTTAATAGGCATGGAGACTAATCATATTCTACATTAAAACACTGCCCATATCGGGAAGATAAAGAGATAATTTATACAACTACCACCACCTGAGTCAATCACAATCATCATCATCATCATCATAATCGTTAAACCCCGGCGCGTGCGGCTCTCGTGGACAGCGCGAGACTGAGAACCAGACTCGGTTCAAAAAAACTGCCAATTTAACACGAGCGAGAAAGCGTCTCGTGAGCTAGCTAGCTTACGTTAGATAATTAAATACCGCTCGGTTTAAAAATATATACACGGAAACACCGTCTGCTCTTCGGTTAGGTGTTCATCCACTGAAACAAATGGTAACAACAAATATTTAATTGTGTCAACTTGTAAGCTAACGCTAACTACTGTATTTGGTTTGCCTCAGCTGCGTCCGAGCGAAAAAAGCTAAATTATTGTTGAGTAATGAATAACAATACATGGCAAACACAGCACTAATAACCCACAGTGTTGTTAACTAGACATAAATGTATAGCTAACTATCTGACAGCTCTAAGCGGAGACTAGCATTTGGTTTTACCGTCACCTGGAACTGTTGCTGAATCAATGCTAGCTTAGAGCCATAGGTAACGTTTAAGTATTAGCTTTCGTTGGAAGAAAATAGATAACGTTACAGTAAAACAACAACGTAATCCTGTATAAAATGACGGTCTATATCTAACGTTAGCTATGTGAAAACAATCACAAGTCGCCTCCATCTTCCCCTTTGGCCTAGCATTACCGTTACACATCTCAGGCTGTCTGATGGCATCCTACATTGCAGCTAACTAGCTACACCGCTATATTTGTTTTTACTTTAGTTAACGCCGTAATAAGTGTTGTGTACCTGTGAACCGCTTGTAAACAAACCAGCTATGAGTGGGTTCGGGTCGTCATCGATGGGACACTGGCCTTTGTCTGTCCGGATAAGAAGGTAGCTGCTCCGGATGCAAAACACATTTAAAGGCCCAGTACAGTTTATGGGATCACCTCTAGTCCTCTCTATTCAAGCTAAATTACTGTGAAAACACACAAAATCTAAACTTAAGATAAATACTACCAATCAGAATCATTGTTTTTGCATTTTAAAGTATTTTCTACTACAGGTTTATCTAATAATCCATGAAGGTATAGGCTGTTTAAAAGAAAACTGTGGCAAATCCACTTAATACATGCAACTAGGTGAGATTTACCAAAATTAAGGTATATTCCCAGGTGGGTCCCAAGATAAATGTATTGCAGGACAGATGAGAAAGGAAATCTCTTGAATTACTTGTTTGGAGCTCTAGAAATCCTTCAAATGAAACTGAGGAAAATCCTGAAAATCAGGATTACTTAGACATGTTAATTAGCCCTGGAACATGGGTAATTTGATGTAAACCATTTTACAGTGTCCCTTTGCCCATGTCTGACTGAGCCAGTTGCAAGCTGGGCGCTAAACCTTTAGTATCATGTCCTAAACGGCTGAAGAATCAACAAGGCCATCACATTTAGAAACTATAAATGTATAGTTTCACTTCCTGGTGTAACTTATTACTGTAGTTTCTGAAAATGGGATTATTTCATAAGGTTTACTTCCAAGTACATATTCAGATAATCCAAGCATTCATTCAGAACACATCCAAATGTTACAGAAAAAACGTTTTATTTTAATTATTTACAAAATGTACAGGTAGGAAGTTTATTTTTTTTTCATAATGACAAAATCACAGAACATAAGAACTGAGGAGTATCATGTCTTCTTGACAAACCTGGAAAAGAAGACACAGGGAAACCAACTATTATATGAATAAACCCAATAACATCACTAAAACTGAAATATCCAGTGCTCCTGCACCCATCATGTGATAGATCGATGTTGTTTCACACATAAAAACATTAACAGGGTGGGTAATGTACTGTCTTCCATACCAGGTAAAACTGTATCCAACCAAAATGACCAAAGCAACTAGTCCTATCGATGCAGCGGCAGACAGGAATGAAACTCTCAGAACGTAGGATGTACCTGGAACAAGGACATGCATGTGAATGAGTGAGTAAACTGGCAAATGGCACTTTCTACATCTGCTTGATTTTTCCATTTTACACTGAATATTAAAGTACTTTCTGTTGGCCTAAATTCTGAATGTTGTCACAAGGTAAAATTTAAAAAAAGTTATAATTAAAAAACAAATACTTTGGCTGGGGAATTACCTCTTATTTTAGCCCACAGGACACAGCAACTTTTTAAGGCCTAGGAGAGAAAATGTTCTGGTCTGATATAGTTTCTATGTCAAGTTGATACAGTATTATACTAAACTGTACAGTAGCTGCACCCACCGTTTTCCACTGACTGACAGCTCGTAAGATGACATAATAGTTCCTGCCATTTTCCAGTGGGGCATTACAGAAGCCTCCATAGTAGAGTCCATCCCCTACAGTAAAGTTCATCTCTGTCCCGACATGTGTGACATCAATCTGGGCAGTGATGTACTCCGGTGAGGACTTTACTTTGCTTGAGGGGTCTGAACAGTCAAACATCATAATCTCCTCTACAGGAAGCACAAACACTTGGTACAAACTGCCAAATAAAGAACAAAAAAGAAAAATAATTTATTTTGCATCATTTTAATTTGAGTTTATAATGGCTATATTAATTTTAGTCAATGTGGTATTTTTTTAGATACACTACTGATCTCTAGTAATTAAACTAGTATCACAGTTGACAGTTAATCACTTTTCACTCACTTTATATTCATTTACAAATGAATAGGCTACTGTTACAAAGTTACATGCATGAATCTGATTCAGCCATATTATAGCCCGACCAGTACTAGATTTTTGAGTCTAAGGCTATTAGATATTTGGGAGATATTTGGATACATCGGCAGATAATATGTTTTTTAAAATAAACAAATTATCTCAATCCCTTAGATTTGTTTTTAAAGAATTATGACCAAGATAAATACAAAGACAATATACAATAAATACATTTTAAAGTGTAAAAATCAACTTGTCAGCGCTCTCTGGTGGACAAACTCTGTAATGGAGACACTGTTTCTTAATTACCTCAGACTAACTCATCGGCAGACATATCTACCGATAGTGATGCATCTACAATCCATCAGTTTAGCTCTCGCACTTATACCTGCTTCTCTGCGTTGCTTGAGTGTCAATGAGTGTCAGCATTGAGTTTAGCCATTAAAACTGCATGGACACTTATATATTATGATATTAATGCATGTTCAGTGTAGCATTTCTTTGCACCGAATCATAAAGATTTAGAGTAGTTTTTTTTAAAGCATGAACTGTCTGTTTTATCTCATACATTTTTAATTTTCCCTATGCTATAGCAGATCTGATCATAGCCAATATCAACACAGAAATACAGTATGGAACAAAATATTATGTACATTGAGACCTCCTACTTCATATCCTCAATCAGTGTATTGCCCACCTCATATGAGTCCAATACTGTACCTCGCCTCTTGCCATCTTGGTTGTTACCTTATTGGGTCCAGTGTGTTGGCTGATCTGCGGAGCCTCAAAGTTGGTACAGGAGTCTCAAATTCTCTGTAGTAGGCAACTGGTGCTGGAGGCGCTGTTGATGCATTATATTTATTGTGAAGTGCTCAGTATAAATGAAAAATATCAGAAAGGTTTTTACTGTGGTGCAGGAACACATTCTGTCAGAGTAGTGGTGTGCAGTGATACCTGGTAAACTGGTGTTAGTGGTGATGGTGGCTGTGAATCTGGCAGACAGTGCAGTGATTGAGATGCTGTAGTTTGTGACTGGAAGCAGGTTCAGACAGAGCTCCAGCTGGTCAGCCTTGGAGCTCAGAAACCGCTTCCTTTTATCATGAAAGGACCTCTGGTAGTCTCTGGATCCTGTGTATGTCACCTGGAATGGTAACATTGAAGGGGGCATCAGTCACCCTCCATTGATGGAGTTGGAGGTTGGAAATAATGATCTCTCCTGTTACCTTGTAAACTTCTGTATCCTCCTCGTACTTCTCTGCTTTCCAATGCAGACATTTTTCATTGAGGAGAAATAGCTGATTGATAGGCGGCTTTATTTCTGTGAGATATATGAGAATGAACACCAAATTTATTTATTTTTTTACCTTTTGTCATTTCAAAATATTACATATCCCTTTACAAATAAAAATGTATGTTCACTTGATATGGTCTTACTCACCTATGCACCTCAGTGTAGCATTCTGCCACAGCCCAGAGCTGCCACACACAGAGAGGTTGCTGCCCCTCCAGCTGTGATATCCGGGCGCACAGCGGTGGATCACAACACTTCTGTTATGCCACACAATGTCTGAGTTGGCGAGGAAGGGAACCGGGCCACATTTAGCTGGAAAACAATGACCCCGATTGGTTAACTAATTGATTTCAGGTATTGTGGGGCTTTATAAGCATGATTATATACGTTGCAATCCACAGATTGTAACGCCTTCCACTGGAAGAGTGTTCAGGTCATAAAAGCCATCAAATAAACCACATGCAACATTTTTTGTTTCCCAAATATTCACAACTCACACAACACAACTTGGCTAATGTAAAAGTTACCAAACGGAAGGTTACAATATTGTAACCCTTGTTCTATAAGCACAGGCGGAGCCCTCTACTGGACTCTGTGGTTACTGCTCTCCTCCTATCAGGAGCACATATTCGCCCACTGAAATATGCATGAACGTAGGCGGCCAATCAGGATGAGCTGACTCAAATATAAGGCCGTGAAACCACTATGAAACTACCGTTAACGGGAGGGTCTGTAGGCCGAGGGTCCACCTGAGCTTATAGAACAAGGGGTAAAATATTGGAACCTTCCGTTCTATCTCACACATACTCCGCCCTTTACTGGATTCTATGTGTATAGTGGGTGGAGCCCGATAAATGACCGCCCTGCCTCGTCCAAAATCAGCCCACCACACCGAACCTGACCGGCTTAGGGCAACCGCCACAGCCCACTTACTTCCTAATCACAGTCACAACTGCGGAGAAGTAGGGGGCCATCGCTGACCTCGACCAGAAACCTGAACCTAGGCAGCTGTGGCCATAACCCCCAAGGTGCCAACACACAGTTGACACCCCGTAGACCTGTTGGGAAAACGGGGACATGTGGTTGCACAATGCTCAGATAAAGGAGTTCAGTGATCTTTGAAGAGAAAAAGGATAGTTGATGGCAGTTTCACAGCCTTATATATGTTGGGGCTCCCACGTATTCGAGTAGGCTGGTCCTGATTGGCCAGCTACATTCAAGCAAATTTCAGTGGGCGAATATGTGACCGTGATTACAGCAGAGCAGTACCCATAGGGTCTACTAGGGGGCGGAGCCTGTGTGAGATAGAACATTATTATTTACCTCAAAATCTGCAGCAATCACTGAACATAGAGCCAAAGCAGGAATATACAAGCAAGCAGCTAACCACTATAGAACTGAGCAGACTTATCAGATAAATTAAAGCATCAACAAAACAAATCAATAACATGTTAAAAATCACAAATACAGACTCTTTCACTGTAGAATAGATGCATGTCCATGTGTAGAGATAATCACTGTACCTTGGCACTTTATAGATACTTTCCCCCACTCTCCCGATTGTGAACATGTTGAAATATTAGTTCCACTCTCCTGGGAAAATCCATCCATACACTCATACAGCACCACACTGCCCGGTCTACTGGTGCGATCCCACAGGAGGTTAGTATGGGGGTGGTATAGTGGGGGACCACAACTTATTTCTGCACACAGAACATGAATTGGCTTTTAGCAGGCATACAGTATACCACATAGAAAAGCACAAATAGCACAGTCCAGTCCTCCATGACAGCTGAACAGGAGATGCAACATAAAGGGGGAAGATGAAGAAAACTATATGTTCTGTGTACATATTACACTGATGTGCACCTTATGTAATTCCTCAAATGAATGTTCAAGTTTTGAGGCCCCACTACATTTTCAGGCATTTACAAACACACATATACTAATACTTCTCTTTTAAAGCAGGCATTTTTGGAGATGTGCTTATTTGAGTTATATGAAAAGATCAATACCACTCTCATATCTCTGGTAAATATAAAGGTAATAAAGGCACCTTCCACCGCCCCGTCGCTACTGCGCAGACTCTGGCTCCAAATGACATCACCAGTGCAAGATGGCAGCGCTTGTATCCGGGATATTTTGGCTTCACTTTTGTACAGTGGGAGGAAGCAGAGATGCGTTGTCCATCTTTATTTATGTCAATGGTCTCTTCCTGATGATGTTTCATGATTGGTGATATTTTGATCTAAAAATAAGTAGCTTTTTAAATGACCAGAAAATAAATAAGTAGGCTACTAAAAATATTTATCTAATCATTGCCTCCAGGGGCCACTAGGAGGCACTCTGAGGCCCACTGGTTGAGAATGGTGGGATTAAACCAACAATATATAATATGTTAATTTGTGAGCTTTTAAGTTGCTGGTTGGTACCAGAGCCAGGCTAGCTGTTTCCCCCTGTTTCCATTCTTTATGCTGAGCTAAGCTAACCGGCTGCTGGCTATAGCCTTATATTCAACAGTCACATATCAGAGTGGTACCAATCTTCTCATAACTCTCAGCAAGAAAGCAAATGAGCATATTTCCAAAATGTCAAACTATTGCTTTAAAAAATAAAAAAATTTAATTAAAATTAGTTTCAGCAATATATCTGTCATCAAAAAATGGCACCTTCACACCAGAGATCATTATCCTCCCACAGTCCATTGTCTCCACATACAGAGTAGTTTCTCAGGCTCCTTGTGTAATATCCTTCCTCACATTGGTAATACACCACACTGCCAATGTGCGACGTGCCATCCCACAGCATTTTAGCATGAGGTTTAAAAAATGGATCTTGACAACTGATTTCTACAACAAAAAGACAGCAAGTCATTGTAGGTCACTGGTAGCTTTGAGTGATGACAGTAAGATTCAGACTGTTCAATTACAGCAGGCAAATTACGAGACATTTAAGGACACTGCACTGTTACTTTTATTTCAAGGCAGGTAACACAATACATTGTTGTGTCGACTAATGTCACTGCACCTTGACAGAGTAGAGAGGCCGCATCCCATTCTCCACTAGCAGTACAAACGGATGCATTTCCCTCTCCAACATTGCGATATCCGGAGTTACACTGATAAACAACCTGAGAGCCCACAGTGGAGACGTTGTCCCACAGCATGACTGAATGAGGGATGGGTGGGGGCACACCACAGTCCACTTCTACAAGGATAGAAAATGCAGTAATCATTTAACTCTGGACAACAGCAATGGAAAACAATACCAACCACAGCATTAACAACATTTTATAGCAAGTTGTTACCTTTGCATGAGATGTTTGGTTTTGTCCAGTAACCATTAATTGTACACATTGATATGTTCTTTCCCTCATTGTGATAAAACCCTATTTTACAGTAGTAAGTCACTGTGCTTCCAGGGGTGGAGCTGCCATTCCACACTTGACCAGTGTGAGGCAGTATAGGAGGATCCCCACATAATATCTCTGGGACAGGAAATGATAATGCACAAGGGGGGTTATACAGAATAAAAAAAACAAACAAAAAACAACACATTTTGAGTACATAAATGTTTGATTCTAATGAATTCTTTTAATAAATTTGATGAAAAGCATGTGTGGTCATACACAGACTAATTAGCCAGGATGAGTGAAAACAGCTACACAATAAGACATGACAGGAAAACACTAGAAATTCATATTTGAACAGAAAACAACTTCAGGAGTTTCATTCATTGTTTGAATTACCTTGGCATGACAGAGTTGGGAGGGTCCACTGACCGTTTTCATTACAGACTGATTCATTATGTCCTCCTTTGTTATAAAAGCCCTCTTTACAAAAATAGAGTACGGTGCTGCCAGGGGTGAAATTACCGTTCCACACCTGCTCAGTGGATTCAATAACAGGAGGACTTCCACACAAGGTCTCTACAAGGAATAACATGCACCAAGAACCATGTTACAACCATGTAACATCTCCCTTTACTCAATTCAGGAAGTGAATGTGCAAGGAGAAAAAAAGAAGATATGTCTAATCTGCTAAAATGCTCTGACTGTAACTTGACAGAGCACGGGCGGTGTCTCCCACTGTCCAGCAGCAGTACAGATGGATACGTTGCCCTTTCCAACATTATGATATCCATAGATACACTGATAAAGCACCTCGGTGCCCATCCTCGAGCTCTTATTCCACAGCATATGAGCGTGAGGGAAGGCAGGAGGAGAAGCACAGTCGACCTCTGAGAGCCAAAGCAGTGACACACTGCATGAAACTGTATTCACTGGAAAATCTCCAGGAGCTCTGTATGACCGATCGGTTTCAGGATCCCTGTGCTCCTGAAACTGGTTAAAAACACACTAACAGCCCACACTGTTATCTGTGGGACGTTCATTATATTATCGTCTTCTTAAGTCTGTTTTAAAACAAACTGCTCTTTATGAATATTTAAACAGGTTCTGCTTGCTGTAATCATTCCCAATGAGGCTGCAACCAGTTGATATATTATGTTATCTATTAAGACTGGATAATAAACCCAATATGGGATTATCGATACTGTGAATCTCTTACAGTTAACATTAAATATTCATAACTTAATAAGCAACATTGATGCTAAAAAACATTATTACCTATTATGAGTTGAACGTTTAGCAAAATAAGCCATGCTAGTGGCTCTGTGTGGCTAGCACCCAATAATTATTTTATTTTCCATCATAATATCATCATTTTTTTTTTTTTAAAGACCCACTGTCAGTAAAAATTAAAATATAAGTCAGGACATTTTATTTCATTATTGGTGAAGTTCTAGATTATTGGGTTATATTGCATTTTCAAGCGGATTAAGTGAAAATGTAATTACATTTTCAGGAAATTATTAGGTTATTGGGTGCTACAAGGCTGCATTGGGCACTGCGATGCTTTAGCGTAATTGCTAACGTTGACATGCTCACAGAGACAAAGCTAACAACCTGATGTTTAGCAGATATAATGCTTACCATGTTCGCTATCTTAATTTAGTGAGTTAGCATGCTAATTTATTTATTTAGCACTAAATAGAAAGTATGGCTGAGGCTCATTAGTTTTGCACTAATTATATCTATTTTAAAATAGTTGTTACAACTTCACTATAATAATAAATGTGACAATTTATCCAGATACAGATTTAAGATCATATCAACGAGTCCTGTGTGTTTCACATTTACCTTATAAACATTTAGCTGACAGTTAGAGAATCCTGAAAAGCCAAACAATCAAATGAACATAGCTTTCATGAATGTCACAAGCACCTAAGAGCAGAGGAAGTACAGTCACAATGTGCTGATGATTGATCTGTGCTAGAAGAGGAAATATGGGCTGTGTAGCGGGGCAGACTATATTTTTCTGCTTGTGTTTTGTTACCTTCACAGACCATGGTGGGTCCTGTCCACTGTCCATCAGCTCCACACACAGAGCTGTTGTCCCCACTCCTCCACACAAAGCCTTCGTCACAGACAAACATGGCCACACTGCTGTATGTGGTCCCTGTGACTGACAGCAGCACCGCATCCTTCATTGAGGCTGGCTGGCCACAATCAACCACTGAGTGGGACAAGAAGAACATAAAAATCTTAAGTATTCAGCTTTTCACCCCCTGACATCATCTGCATAGAGTTACAGTGACTCCAAGTGCTTCTTTGGAGTAGATTGTGTGAAGCAACACAGACATATTGTAGGAATGTAATATCTTTTAAAAGTCTACTAATTCTAAGCAGATTTTCAGTATGCATTTATATTCACACTGGAAAAGTGACAAAATCCAAATCCCATTAATGCAGTTTTACCTTTGCAGGAAGCGCTGTCTCTGTGGGGGTGGAAGGGCTCTGCTCCGTTGTGGATGTGGTATCCCAGCTGGCAGCTGCAGTCAAAACTGCCCTCAAGATTCCTGCATTGACCTCCGTCTCCACACAAGCCTGCGATCCTGCACTCGTCAATGTCTGCGCAATCAATGGTAAGTTAGCATGTGACGTAAAAATGGTGCAGCGTAGTAGTTTAGTAGTTTAGTCCCTTTAATAAAAAAAGCCAGGTCCAGCCTGAACTCACCCTGGCAGTGGGTTCCATCGTTTGGGATGAAGACGGCCATGTTGTTAGAGGGGCTGTAGCCAGCCAGGCAGGTACAGTAGTAGCTGCCATATGTGTTGTGGCAGGTGGTGTGCTGCCCACAGATAATATTGGCTCCGATCTGACACTCATCTTTATCTGGAAGACAATAATATTTATTACACTATAAAAAGAGGAGTTGAAATCATTTATGATATTAATTCAGCCTTTTTCTGCTATGACGAGTCAAGAATGTCTTATATGAAAAAGATCAACAGGATGAATTACCATGAAATTTTGTACAGATGTTAATGTTCTCCAGAGGATGAATCCTATACTGACTTTAGTAATCCCTTGACTTTTCATCTAGCGCCATCATCAGCTCAAAATTTTAATTTGTGCAAACACTTTTGATTAAGATTACATACTTCCTAAAGTAATGACCTGTTGAGTGCTAATTAACAAATGTTAGCATTCCAGATGCCTAAGATGACTAACATCTGCCTGAAAGCGTTGCCATTGTGTGTTAACAAGCTGATATTAGCATTTAGCTCAAATACAGTCTCACAGAGCCACTAGCCTAGACTCTAGCTGTAGGTATTCTCATTTTCCACTTGAGGAAAAAGCTATAAGCACGACAGTGACATGTTACAAAGCAAACAGTTAGCAAACAGTGGGTTATTCAGTTATCGTGGACATGGAGCAACATTAGTTTTGATCTGGAGTTGCGTTTGTTGTAACTCCTGAGTGAAATTTCTGGCTCTTTACCTACGAAATCACAGGGGTGCTCAAACATTTTACCTTGGAGGGCCAAAAGTGAAATTTAATGTTGGGCTATGGGAAAAAGCGAGCACCTATTGTCTTGTTTTGTTAAGATACAAAATGTTACAAAATCAATAGATCTTGGGGAGCTTGGGATCCATTTTGACTTCCTGACTTCCTAAAGTGTCACTCCGTCCGCCGTGCTCAGATTATGAAAAATAATTAACAATTAGGGATCCTAAATATATAAAGAGTGTTTTTAACCTCAAGAACAAAAAACAGCATAAACTTTTTTTTTTTTTCAATAGAAATTTCTGTTGGGCCAAATTGAACCCTGTGGAGCCCACGTGTCCTACATTGGGCATCCCTGTAAATGACAGAAAAATCATAATGTGACCAAAAAATGGGGAAAAAACCCCCCCACTGGACTGTGACAGGATTTCACCACATTCAACACACTGTGCTTTCGGCTCAGCATCACTGCCTGCCATTATGAATCCAAACTTATTGTAGTCGGGGTCATATTTCACTTTTTACTTACTTTTTCATTTCAAAAACCATTTTGGGCCACTACATCCCAAGAAACGTTGGCTAGCTGTGGCAGAACTTGTTTGTCTGTTGATTTTCAAATGTAACTATTGAATTTTTTTAATTTTTTAATTTGGAATTTTTTATTTATCTGAATTCTTTAGCACCTTTAGATATAAAAATGACTATCTTTGTAAACAACAAAACATAATTTTTTACAATAATAATAACAATAATCTAACCATTTGGCAGCACCACTCCCTTTGCGGTCCACTAGATGATCCAAGATGAAGAAACTTGAAGTGTTTTCCTACCTTGACATAAGGTTCTCCCATTTCCAACAAACCCGTACTTGCAGTTACAAACTTTGCCGGAGCCATCTAATTTGTCATCACATGTGGCGTTAATGTGGCAGGTGGCACACACATCCAGAATGTGGCCTTCTGCTGGCATATCTGAGAGGATAGAAAGAACATCCACCAGTCAGTGTCCTCAAATATCCATAAAGATTTTAAAAAATATATAAATTCTTCATCGTCATCTCACCTGCAACGACACAGAGCAGAAAAACCACGATCATTGTCCTCTTTCTGTCCATCCTCTCTGACAGTCTGTTGTTCTCTTCACTTCAACAGACACCTCCTTATCCCCATCTTCCTTTTCTCATTTTTTACTTCCATCCTGTGGACCATTTTGATGCTGACCGGATTTGATAACCAGGATTGAGGTTAGTGGGTGAGCTGAGGTCATTCTGAGAAATAGCTCCTTTTCTCAATGGTTGTCTTGCAGCTGGTGGTTTTGTGGCTCCATCTTGTCATCCGCTGACACATTCAGTTACACGTCACACGTGCTGATGATATGCTTAGAGCTCACAATCATGCTGCTGTGGCTGATAACGGCTATATTTTGCCCAACGAACCTGCTGGATGCCCTCTGACAAACATTTTGTAAAACATAACTGTGTCTTTTAGAACCAAATTAGCTGCATCATTACTACATGTGTAAAAACAATGATAGACAGATTTAGATGACTATGTCAAGTACAAGTTAATGGCTTCCATGGGCTCTGTAGTGGTTGCTGAGGGGGTGGCAGATGGCGTGCTGTGGGAGGGGGAGATAAGTCTGGTGAGCTGCTATCTTTATGCCCAGCATTGCCCATGGTGGGATCTCTGTCACTCAAACCAACAAGCTATTGCCTCACACCCAGGGGTGTAGCACAAAACTCTGGACCCTGTACATAGACATTCTCTATAGGCCCCTCCTCAAGTCCACAGCCATTCATTCTAGTTTCTTTGTGGGCCCTCCTCACATGAGGGCTCTGTATACTCAGACCCCCTTTTCCCCCCAGTCTGACGCCTCTAATCACACCAGTGCCTACTGGACCTGAACTCTTTTCTGGCCACTATTCAACACCATAATTTAGGAAGAGAAGGGGGATTAGATTGTATAGATCTTCTGTGCTGCCAGGTTGAAGATGTGTGTGAGGCATTCATGTTTTAGAATTTGGAGCTACTGTGCAGCAACATCCATGTTTGAAGCATTGTAGTCCACCACAAGCTCTTCAGGTGATTGTTGTTGCACCATGTAACCAAGCTCTCTATCAGTCACTACATATAGTCTGGACAGACATGGATGGAAATTGCAACCTGATTGGTGCATGGAGGCACACGTACATTCGCAAAGTGGTAATTCTAGTTTTATGTTGTTGTCATCTTTGGGGCTAAACATTGCTGGGGCATTGATGCACTGCGTGTCCAAGAGATGCCGTGCTTAGTGAAATAGTATGGCAGTGGTGTACTTCTTTTGGATTTTCTTTGTTCAGTCAGAAACATTTGGTCAAGGAAGAGACCATTTGTAGAAAATGTTAATAGAGTTAGATTAGACAGAAAAGGCTCTGCTCTTTGATGCACCTCTCACATATATCGACATGGATTCTGCTGGAACTAACCCTTCTTAATAAAAACATACAATTTTATTGAAAGTCCAGTGTGTAGGACTTAGTGACATCTAGTGGTGTGGTTGCAAATTTCAACCAACTGAGCACCCCTCCTCTCACCCTCCCTTACAGTGGCCACTAAAAACGTTAAAGGCCCTCTTTAGAGCCAGTATTTGATTTGTCTGTTATGGGCTACTGTAGAAACATGGCGGTGCAACATGGCGGACTCTGTGGAAGATGACACGCTCCCTCTGTAGACATCAAAAGTTCATTCTAGGGTAAAAACCCCCAGCAATTGTTAGATTCAGGTGATTGAGGTCCAACAAAAATGTGCTGAATGCATTTTCTTCCTCATAAAACATTTGCAAAGCTTTTCAGTATCCCATGTCCCATGGTCAACCACAGTGGGTAGCTAGAGAAAGTAACTAGACAAAAAATGGCAATTGAAGAATATCTTTATTTGTTGTTACTTGATCTTTCTAGACCGTCTGTGTCGTTATCACAAAGTCTGTCATTCAGATCAAATATTACAGGAACATGCATTTTTTTAGTATAAAAAAAATTATAATAGACTTCAAAGATATGTTTGTTAAACTTGAATGGAGTTATCTTAACCCACATGATCAAATTCTTTAAATGTAAATCAAACCGACACCTCTCCGCAAGTGGCCGACGTCTGAGACAAACAAAAATATTTTAAATGGTTGACTGTTTTTAATGTCCAGTAATGGCTCTGTAAAATCAGTGCCAGACAGAAAGAAAATTTTAATCAGAAAAGAAAATTGTACTACTGTATGTCACCATACCTACAGTATAAATGTGCTCTGCAGGGTACTTGCACTATGACTTTTAGGTCATAGAATAGAGCAGAAACAGCAGCGTTTCTTTTCGTGTGCAGTGTTGACTTCCTCAGGAGGAGGCGCCTCAGGAGCCGGAGATTCCTCCTTGCGCTCCGACACTGAGCCGCTGGAGGTGGACAGCAGCCTCCCGCACACCAGGTCAGCAGCTCTGCCATCCATGACGGACAAGTCTGTCACCGTTTTCTCTCTCAGCGACATGTCACCGTCATCATCGTCATCTATCAGCACAAAGTCCTTCAGGTAAACCATCCCCACCCCGTGGAGGCTGTGGTTCTCTGCTGAGTCCTCCATGGTGTGGGCGTCCACAAAGGTCAGAGTTGAAGTCTCCGTCAGGGTCTCATGTGGGTCTGTCGAGTTGTCCTCTGGCCCCGAATAGGCCTGGCTGCTTGAGTCTATCATCCATGCGGAGTTCCTTTGAACACTCTCATTTTTCATGCTGTAACACTGGCCCTGGCTGTTAGGGATGATGTCTGGCACAGAAGACATGGGGACCTGGTCTCTCCTGGCGTGTGAACCGGTTTCTGTGGCATGGCCGTTCCCAGGGTACATCTTGAAAGCCACCTTCTGGTAGTCATGGTAGACCCGCACGCTGCTGCTCCCTGTTGGGGAAGAGAGGGGGATGCTGGCAGTGTCGCCTTTTCCTTGCTTCTTCATGTATTTTCCCGTGCTGCGCTGAGACAGAACAGAAATTTGGAAGTTAATTCTTGAGCTTTGAAATAGCAGTTTTAAAAAACTTCACTTAAGATCTATTGATTAGCTAGTTTATTGACAAAAACCATAAGATATTTCACTTTAATTCCACCTTTTTGTACCTAACACAATCCCTAATGTAAGATTATTACTATGTAAAACAGTATTAGACTTCTAGAAGTGAACAGAAAATAGTGGATGATAATGAAAATAATTATGACAGAATATATAAATATCTATTTATTCTATATTTTATCTATATTTATATTTAATTTACTTCTACTGTGCTGCTTTCAATATGAAACTAAAAAAACTATGCAGGACACCTGGCAGCTTTAATGTAACAATAACAGCACTTTATGAATAAGTTTTTGAATAACAATATGAAATCTTTTTATTCAAAAATAACCAAATTATTGTTGAGACAAAACATCAAAATAAGAAACATAGCAATGTTTCAGACGGATATTCATTTACATGAAAAAAAGTCCTGCACTTCAGGTTTAAGAATCAAAAGTAATTTTCTGCAATGAATATACAAAAGTAAATAATTTACATATATATTTACATGTATGTATAAATACTGTATACTAGGGGCCGACGGATTATCGGCCTGGCCGATATTTAGCACTTATCAGAATCAGTTTCATAAAGTTTCAATCATAAAGACATGCTGCTTGTGTGGCTGAAAAACAGATTTTCCCTTTCAATTAGGTTCTCAATTGCTTCTTTGCATCGTTTCATCATCATTCATCCCACAGATATTCCCTCTTTTTTTCAATTTAATGATGGTGGTGGTCGAACATGTTGCTCGAACACAGGTGTTAAACTGATCCGGTGACTGTGCACATGATTCACCTCATCTTCATCCTCATCAAACCATTCATTGAGCCCTGCAGGACACATTTGTTCATTCATTCATTTTGCACTAATTTATTCAGGTTTTTTCCTTTAATTTTTCACCTGTGTAATGTGAGTGCACAATTACAAATAACATACACTATGTGGGACATATGTATTCACATCATTCACCTCCTGTATACGTGTCACTATTGTGCAGTTGTAGTATTAATACTATTCTCATCTTTAACTAATGTAACAACTGGGGCAGGTAATACTAAATGCAAGAACAAGCTGTCATTTAGTATTGGCCTCTGTGAATAAATAAATGAAGTTCTTTTAAAAGAAGCAAAAATAACTTGAATTCCCTGAGGATCGGCTCTTTGAAGAAGGAGACAGATGAACTCCTCTAAAGTGCTCTAGCCAAGAAAGGAGTGTGTGTGTGTGTTTTTCATCTCCTTAAAAACACACACACACACGTTCCCTTTCTTCCAAATGATGAATGCATCACTCAGAGCGACTTCAGAGCATTGTGTAGGCAGAATGAAAACATAATGCAAGAATATCTACTATCGGCCAGTAGCAAAAAGAAGTATTTCAGAAAAATTTAGCTTTGTGCTTCTCAACTTATAGAAGAACACTTCTGACAGACAAGTTACATTGAGATACACTAAATGCAAGGTTAAAAGACTTCCTTAAGAGAAGCGTTTCCATTTTGTGTCGCTACATGCTAAATGCAGTGCACTCTGCACAGGAGCTTAAGAGACTGACCCTCTTACACTTGGCTGACTCACATGCGTGACAGAATCGGGACTCTATAAATGAATAATAACGGCAATGTACATGTTCAAGCGAGCATCAGCGTGCTCTACTCCAGCTCGTGGTGCAGCAACAATAGATGAAAAATGGATTGGATTTAAACACATTCATTGCCACCTTAGTGCAAGGAACAGTAGCAGAGGGAACTTCTACTGGCAGGACATGAAGAAATTGGACAATAATTAAATCTGAAGTACTTAATTTTGACCTTTATACCCTCAAAACATATCTGTCATCCCACTTCTATGTGTTGATCCTAAAGGCCCAAGAGCTATGTGAATAACTTAATTGACAACCATGAGTCGAAGCATTTAATTTACAAGTTCCTTTTCCAGACAGACGGAACATTTCTAGAGCACTGTTTGTTCAGGATCATTGCCTTTTTTGGTAACCGTTCAATAAATCAGTTCCACCGCTAACAGCAGCACTGTGCAGTAGTTACACAACATATCCAGCACTGTCCTATGCACTAACTAGACATTTAGGGTATGTATTAATTGCACAAGTTGCAAAACAACAATAGCTACAGGATCATACATACCGAAATCTAAATTTTCTATAAAAATCCACTTGAATTCAAACATTTAAAAAATTATTTTACCTTCAGCCTTCCACACTTGAACGCTTCCCCCAAGTTGCTGTAATGACAATCACATGGCAGAGAAGGGATGACCCCAGTGTGCGTCCCTCTGATGTGTAGCACAGCTGCCGAAACTGATTTTTTCCTCCGTCTGGACGTCTATAAACAGACTCAGACACACGCCCTCCCCTCGTCTTATAAACTACAACTGCTCACAGTGTGTGCAGGGAGGCGTTCACTGATTGCAATCACGCTGGCAATGCTGCTTTGGTTTTTTGTTGTTTGGGCTTTTGCTGAATCGTAGAATGATCCTCACATTCGTACAGCTGCACGTATTTACACCTGGAAACAAGAGACATTTTGGTTTCTGTTCTCATTGAAGGAGACGTAAAGGCAACGCTAACAAAAAAAGATAACCTGCCAAGAAATGCATACTTTCAAACAGAAGGTGGGGAGAGACTGAAGACAGAGGGTGTGACATGTTAGCTAATACAACAAAAGACACCTGCTTTAATTCACTAAAGAAATGGTTAGACATTTAGGGAAATAAGCTTATAATATTTGCTTATTGCAGAGTGGCATCAATCTTCTAATCTAACTCTTGGCTTAATGTGTATTATATATTGTTAAAAGTAAATTTTAAATGAAAGGGAATGAACCAGTAGCAGGGTAATCTTAAATATATCTAACCTTCAACCCTTTTCTGATGACTGTGGGAAAAAAAGTCCATTGTTCTCTCACCAAATTATGTCAGAAAACCACAGATTAAACCTGCAGTCTTCCCCTCCTGTTTCATGAAATGTTGCAGCGATGCAGAGATGCATGAAAAGCCACTTCTCTCAGTTCCATACACTAAATGTGTTCCGATGAATAATACAAGAAGACAGAGCTTCACATACATGAAAGCTGCAAACAGGAATGTCGGCTCGGGGATCAAATATTGAAAAGTCTTCATTCCCTGCAGGGGTGCTGTCTGCATTAACCTTGTATATAGTCAACTGGTAGACATGGCATCGGACAAAGCGCTCATGTACAGTATATCTATTAAACCTATACAGCACAAAGCCCTGCTGATAAAATGAATCACAAATCTTTAAATTTAAATTCTTTCCCAGCTATTACGATCATTTTAGGTTGAAAATAACACAAGAACACAATGATGTCAGTAGAATAAATGTGGTATAATTAACTGATACACCTTATGGAATGAAGCCATACTTTAAGGAATAGTTTGACATGTTTGGAAATGCACATCTTTGCTTTATTGCTGAGAGTTAGATACTTAGATCACAGATATTAAAGTGAGCTATTCCTTTGTTATGTTATTAAACACTTGGTTTTTCTGACATGTTTGTGATAAAAAGGAATATTATAACCAAAAAATATGGCCAGTTTGGTAGAAAAGTGTCATTTACTGAAGATGCTGGTGCATTTCTGACCCTATATGAAGTTTAACATGTTCCAGTTACTCTTACATGACATGACAATACTACACACCTTGCTTTGCTTTTTGGCTTTGTTACTCACTTACCAAAATAATAGTGTGGTGTACTTACTGTGTATAATCCAGGTAAACCCATAGATTAATCGGTACAGTAACTGAGGTTACACAATTATAAAATGTATTTGCATCATGAGCATGAATTGCACATATATGTTTTCAGTCAGTTCATCTAAAATCTATTTTTAGTCAGTGTTATAAATGACAGAATGTTGCATCACTCATTTGACAGTTTTTAATCTGTGATTTTTATTAGAAGTTTTTGTTGCTTTTGAGCTGTCAGTCAGCTTTACATTTCTGCTTACTCTGCCACAGGAAAGGGGTGGTGTGATGAATGTGGTTTCAATGAAAGTGCAGTCGGCTTTTTACAAGACATGTAACAGTAAGCGCTAGAATTGTATAGTATGTCCCTGCGCACCAGTGAAATTGCAGTTTCCATCCATGTCTATCCAGACTCAAAGAGCTTGTGGTGGACTACAATGCTTCAAATATGGATGTTGCTGCAAAGAAGCTCTAAATTCTAAAACATGGATGCTTCACACATATGTTCAACCCGGCAGCACAGAAGATCTAAACAATTTTTGTCTTGAATTATGACAAAAAATTTGTTTAATAGGTGACAGTGACCTTTGACTCCTGACCACCAAAATATAATCAGTTTTCAATGAGTCCAAATGAATGTTTGTGCCAAATTTGGAGAATTTCCATCAAGGTGTTCATTAGATATCATGTTCACGGACAACCAGAAAACATAATGCCTCCGGCCACAGCTATCGCCAGCGTGGAGGCATGAAAACACAAGTATAAACAATTAATTATGGATAAATTCCATTTAGATTTCGGGTCCTGGTATGATGCATGCTGGCACACTTGAATAGAACAAGGCCATTGATAATGTTATTAATAAGACCTGTGCTTTTCCTTATATGACAAGTCAAAATTTCTGATGTGAAAAAGGCCTTTTATCCATGATAACTTCTTACAAACAACAAGATTGGTCCAGTCAGAACTGTGTTTTTCTTGTTGTTCCTAATGTTTGAACTTCACTGTGTAGAATGATGTACGTGCAGAATCTGACACTATAAGGCTGTTTTCATATTCTACCTGCAGCTCACCAGAATAGATGTGCTTGTTGCCTTAGTTTTTCACTGATATTGAGCGTCCACTCTCTGCAGCAGGCTGCAAGTGGCTCTGTCAGTTGATTTACATTTGTTTTATCTACACAGTGACTCATCAAACATATACGTCTGGACATGGCAGATTTTATTCTACAGTGCAGTATGAAAACAACAACCTTATCATAGGCATCGAAACGGTTTCGCTTACTGAGGCTGAAAACATCTTTAACAGTAAAAGAAAACATCTATTAATACATGTTCTTATGAGAATGTATTTAAATTTGCAATACAAAGCAGATGTTTAACATCAACCTACATTGTTAATCAAGACCTAGAAATCAGTCCCATCATGTGAGATATGTGGCCTCCATGTTGCTGCATGTGGAAGGCGAGGCCTTGGGTGGAAGACGACTGCCCCTGGTGTTTGGTCGTCTCCCAAAACTTGATCGTCACTCTGCCCGGCACCAACAGAGGCTCCTTAAACCGAGCAGTGACGTTAACCGGAGCTGTGATGACTCCAACCCCTGATGGCACAACAGAGAAATGAGAAGGTCTCACCGGTACTGCTGAAAACACTCCACTCCATTCCTATAAAATCTGTTACCTTTGTGCTTTTCTATTTCAGCCAAGCAGACAGACAGCATCCAGAGACTCGGTGAGGTACAGCCAAAGAGCCTGGCTGAGAGAGAGAGGAGCCGATAGGGGGAGAAGTCAGAGAAGGACCATACGCACTGCAGGGCAGCAGTCCTGGGAACTCTGAGCTCCACCTGCTTCACATTTTCTGGCTCAGGCTCATCTAGCTGACCTGTCAGAACAAGGACACATAACCAGAAAGAGCTTGAGTCAGCACCAGTTGGGTGAGAGGGCATCCATTTAGGATAAAAAAATAAATAATAAAATAAATAATAAATAAAAAACATTCTTAGCAGAAAACTCACTCTGGTTTTCTTTCCTTGGTAAGCATCTGCTGGCTTTGTGGAGCTTGTTTGGGGACAGCAGTGTCAGGACGCTCTCCCACACTGGGCATCCGGTACGAGAGGTGGCAGAGAGACGGATGTCCACCTCCACCCCTGCGTCGATTCGCCGGTACTCCAGGACTCGAACCTGCAGCATGAACGGACCCTTCTTCAGTTCATCAACTGGCTGAAGGGTTTTCAAACTCTGATGCACACGAAGCAGACCTGCAAAGGTAATTCACTATCTTGATCATTTCAACACTAATTTCTAAACTTTTATAAGCACGGCAATAAAAAACATGGGCATCAGGTTATGTACAGTTATGGTGTAATTAATTTACCTAAAAACGAGACGAAACACACAAACAAAGTTAAAGAACCCTAACCCTAATTGGACTGATAGAAATAAAAAACAACAATTCTATAGATATCTCGATAATAATCGTTGTAAATTAGTTTGGCCACTTTAATCATGTAGTGAAAATCTGATATCAAATGGGAATAAAGTGGGAATAAATAAATATAATGTGCTCAACATGTTTGCTCCAGGTTAGAGCTGTTACAGTATCAGATTTTCATTACATTATTATCGTGGTCAAAAGAATTCATGATAACAATATTATCACAATATCTTTAAGTCAAATTCATCTTTAACTTTGTTTCTCATGTTTGCTTTTTTGGCCGATGAATTACACTCAGAGAGTCTGTAACCATAATACAAAAGTGTACAGAAAGAACAATTTAATGTAAAGTGAAAAGGCAACCAGGTGAACTGATAAACAAAATATTCACAAGACCTAACAACATGATATTATCATATGTGGATTATTGACACAATATCAATATTACATTTTTAAATTAAAACGGTTATCGTCAATATTGGTATATCGTGACACATGGACTCCAGGTGTGTGAGACACCTTTAGTCAATCGGTTTTAAAGGGGCCATATTATGCAATTTAGGGGTTTTCCATCACCTTTACATTACATTACATTTCATTTAGCCGACGCTTTTATCCAAAGCGACTTCCAATAAGTGCATTCAACCATGAGGGTACAAACCCAGAACAGCAAGAATCAAGTAAGTACATTAGCTTCAAATAAGCCAAACTACAAAGTGCTACATATAAGTGCAGGATGTAAGTGCAAAATTTTTATTATTTTTAATTTTTCATTATAATTATAAACCATCTTCTTAGCCAAGGTGCAGTCAGTGTGTGTCATATTTTTTGTGCTTGTACTAGGTCTGCTAAGTTGAGAAGTCCATGGATAAAGGGAGCTCCTTACTCCCACAGAAAACACTGCCCCCGAAGTGTCTGAAACATCAGTAGTTTAGCCTTTACTTCCGTGACTTCGTTACATCTGTATGTCACACTTTGCATAATGCACGCCTTACAGCTAGTCTGGCAAAGCTGTAATTTGGTACGCCCTGACCGGGAAGAATTGTGTTAGAGATATCGCCATGTTGAGGACACGCTGTGTTTTTAACTGTGAGGGCAAATTCCCTTTGTACGGACTTCCAAAAGAAAAAGCTAGAAATCCTTGATTAAACTTTATTTTTTACCACTTTTGCTCAACAGTACAGCCCCAACTTTATTTTGTGTTCACGGCCAGCTGACCAATCAGAGCAGCCTTAAAGAGAAGGGTGCTGCTGCAATGGTCAGTATGGGAAAGATAATGTGTTTTCTGAACATTAAAGACCGTAAACGTATTCTAGTATAAACCCAAAATGAAAAATATTAACTTGAAAATGAGTATAATATGGCCACTTTAACAAGAAAAAGTTCAGCTTAAAGAAACTGTTGTGTCTGACCTGCTGGGCTGAGCCTGAAGTGTCCATCAGTCAGCACCAGAAGCAGCAGTCTCCGGCAGAGGAACTCTGGGAAGCACAGTGGGATGTCTCTGAACTCGGTGTCTGGATAATCCCACCCATAACCTGCAGCGCTGCAGAACCTCCTCAACAGAGGGGTCTCCAGCCTTGTAGAGACAAAATACACTGACTCACAATGAGGACGACCAACAGACAGTTTAAAAAGCCGCCTTCCTCTAACGGAAGTGGACCATGCTCACCTGCAGTTGAGGATCGTGTAAACAACCTCACACTTGTTTATTGTGTACAGGCAGCCCGTCCTCCGACTCAGAGCTTTGGTCAAATATTTCATGTAAAGAAACACGAAACTTGGAAGCCTGTCGCTGTTGAGTACATTTGTCTTCAACAACGTGTGAGAACGATAAATGTGAACGTAAACAAAATACACAGAACACGCAGCGAGCGAGGCAACGATGCAACTCTGAACACTTCCCATTATTACTAAAATATAAATACACTGCAAAAACAGGTTTACAAAGGCAATCCTACTAGTATCATCACATTTTAATTCACTTTGGAAGTCGGGACCATAAGGTAAACAAAGTGAGACGCCGTCTGTGACGCTGGTTGGGAGTACGGAGTGCGAGCTGGGACAAACAACGCACCTTCGACCATTTCAAGAAACGCGTTGGAACACTTAATGAAAGTTTTAAAAACTCCTTTATTTCCGAGCATTTCAACAACCACAGCATGTATTCAACAGTTAACTTACATTTTCAGTGTATAAACCATAAACATTTCACAGTCAGCTTCTTTGTGTCATTTTTTTCTCAGAAAAGTGTCAAAACATTTGCTTTTCTTCCTAATATTTTAACCAAAATTAAACGAGCTATTCAGCATTTTATTGTACTACTCAAAGGAAGAGTCGACCATTCTACTATAGCTACATTAACTTATCTTTAGTTACTGTGCTGTAATAAAACAGGCCTCAAGTATCATATCAAATGATAACATTCATAGTCAGGCTGGCAGGAGACTGTGTGTGTGTGTGTGTGTGTGTGTGTGTGTGTGTGTGTGTGTGTGTGTGTGTGT
>JBBPCS010000386.1:5755600-5805834 GCA_037974645.1 Hollardia meadi | reverse complement strand
CTTATTCCATTACATCTGGTTTATTTAATCTGTACACAAAATGTGTGAACTTCCTGAGGAGGAGTATCTATGACCACTGCACCCAGCCAAGAAACCATCATGTACATTACCCCCCGTAAAACCACAAATTGTAATTTTAGACAGAATGTGTTAATGAGTGAGTGTTTAAAGGGGCCAGTAGGCCTATTTTGTAGGGACTAGTTTATGCACACCTGAAGATAAGAAAGACTAAGATGTAGTGAGCAAAGATGGATGACTTAATATTCTTTGGCTCTAATAAGATTTGCTGTGTAAAAACTTACATTTTTTCCCTCCTCTCTGAAGTCTTGTGGAACATGTATTACAAATTGTGATCATGTTCCTCTGAAACTATAAAAAACCTCCTCTTCCTCCTTGTTCATTGGTGGATTGCAACCCGCTGCTGGCTGAGGCGTCATATTTACCATATAGACAAATGTACACATATACACAATATACACATGACAAATGTGTAAAATGTTGCTGCTTTGCATTCATTTGAGTTTTTTATGTCTCAGCGGGATCCAGCAGATTTAAACAATCATGTAGTAGAAGAAGTACAAACGAGATGTGCATGGTAACAAATGTGCACGGGACAGAGTCTCACCTGGGGTCTCTACCCTCTGGTAGTGGTAGGGGTTGATGCAGACCTCATCCTTTTTTAGGTGGAAGGCATACTCGCAGGCCTCGATGGCGCGCAGCTCGTGGTGGCTGTGAAGGTCCGGCCATCGCCACAAGCGGCAGTAGATAACGTGGGGAAGCCCCTTCCTGTGGGAGACCTGCAGGCGGCCGTCCAGTGATCTGATTGAACAGCAAACAGGAGATGGTGGTGAGATGGGTGAAAGATACACAGGGGAGAGGAGGGGTGGGGGGGATGACACATAATATGGCCAGGTAGGGGAGGGAAATGGAGATGGATAGGGTGGAGTGGTGACGAGAACGAGAAACAAAGATGCTCTCAATGTCTGTCACCTCCAACACTGTAATGACAACTCTCCCACATCAAAGTTGTATGCAACACCATACAATAGTTGAGGATAGTCACCTGGTTTGGTCAGGGTAGCTGTATAGGCCTGATGTATCCCACTGTTCTATCGTATTTGGTGTACTCAGTCCCCATATTTCAGAGCAATTGCTGTGCACAGAGAAAACAACAAAACAAAAACAAAAAACAAATGATAAACATGGGACATGGCTCATTCAGAAATATCAGTATGGGTAATGTGAACATTAAAAGGCCTCTTTTATTGGAGTCTTATGGCAAAAATAAAGACAAATTCATTTTCAGCTGTGGAAATGAAAGATGGGGACTTCAAATAAGAGAAGCCTTTTTGACAGAATTAAGGGAAAAGAAAGCGTAACATGGAACACACACAATGAGTGAGACAAAGAGCATTCTGTAACAGTGTGGCATTGTATCAAACAGTGAAAATAACTCAGAACTTATCTGGAGACATTCAAACAAACATTGAAGACACACAATGGCACAAAAGAGTGTGTGTGTGTGTGGGGGGGGGGGAATGTAGGAGGCAACCTTGGGGGAAAAAAAATCCATTTTCAGACATTCTCAAAAACATTCACAAGAAAATGGCCAAAAACTACGAAATAAAAACTTGGAATGAAGACAAATGAGAAGTTGCTTCTGAAGAACAGGACAATACAAATTCTGCATGTTAAATGCTACATATACACAACAACATGTACTAATTACTTTAGTGGGATCTTAACTGCTATTTAAAATTGCAAATGTCTGCTTCATGACAGGGTAGGAACCCAACTTTTGTCCAACAGCCATAGCAGCTTGCAGATCCTAACATCCAACAGCTATTTTTTACTGCAGGAAACTAGAGTCAATCCAAATGCAGAATGGGTACCTGCCAAAGAGACAAGCAGGGTAGAAAAGCTCATAATCAAAATGTACCAACACAAGCATGGCTAGTGGCAATGCCCGAGTCTGGCATTATTTGGGGTTCGTAACCCACCCTCTCTCATGCAGATATCTTCTTCTAGTCCAGTACCCTACGAGAAATGATTTCATTCACATCGAGCCAGCCGCTGCATCTTTACAAACATAACAGTGCAGCCGAGAACAATTCTCAGGCGATAACAGGCCCGCTATCTATAGTCATACAAACATCTGACGTGGTTCTTGGCGGCACATCAGTGAGGAATGAATCTGTTAACACGGTGTTCCCACTGAACATGAGTCTGAGCCATCAAGGCTGGCTGGCTGATAAAGAGAACATCTTCTCTGACCCTTTAAATATCTTTCTCCCGATGAGAGTAATACAAACTGTCTAATGATAAATACAGTTAATTTTCAGCTCATCTTTAATAAGCAAAGTGTGTTTATTCTTTTCTATATGCATGTAAACATTTTTACATTTCCGGACAGTTTTACATGCTCGGTGATAATTGCAGTGCAAGATCAGCATCGGCTACCAGCTCATGGCTTCATATTATGCAGAGGTCTCAACTACGGACACTTGGAGAAACAGGTGTAACAGCAGCAGCCTTGAGTCTGAACAGCGATCTAGTGTTGGGCAGTATACCTGGGGATGGTGACACACTTGGTGTTGCAGTTCTGTGTGGTGATAGCTTTCTCCAGCTCATCTAGCTGGCCTGTCTTCTTCAGCTTCTTCACTAGGCTCTTCACGGCCTTCTCGCACCATTTCTCCTCTTGCCCGTTCTGCTCCCCGCCGCCTGCTCCACCTGGGCCACTGGTCGACTTCTTCCAGCCCAACAGCCTCTTCACCACAGGTGGGGTGAACGGCAAGATGGAGGACATCTTAGCTGGACAAGCTGGGAGTCTCCAGAGGACTCGACGCAAGCTCGCACACACACACAGACAGAGGGGGACCTAGAGCTACAGTTTGGGCCCTTGCTCTGATGGGGGCCCCTCTAGTGACCAGTGAGTCACAGGGTGGAAGCCAGTGCTAGCTGGGTATACTCAAGAGAGATGGACACCTTGGGAGAGAGTCACACACAAAGTACATTATTAAAAACAAAACATGGTATGGAAAAATAACCACATCTAGCCTCATCAAAACAATTAAAAGGCCTGTATTATTTAATGAAACCTTGAATAGTCCACAAAACAGTAAGGTTGTTTTGGCAGCAGCGTTGCTAACATTACATAATTAACTCTTGGGTTAAGTTAAGCATTTAGCAAGTTGAACAAGCAGAGATGTCCTCTGAACGTTAGCTTGTCAAACACTGCTCGACATCCAAGCTAGCTAGTTTGCAAACTGATAAAGTTAACACACGGGGTGCGCCTCATACTGTCGCATTCCGTGCATAGATGCAATCACGACTAATAACCAGAATGAATCACACAGTGAACGTTTTGAAATGTATGTCAACAATGACAGCATATTGTGACAGCATATTGTGACAGCCCCCCCCCCAGTGTAAACTGGCTTGGGAAGGCCGGCTGCTAGCTCCCTGTTGGTGGTGGTGGGGGGGCTGCTTCAAATCACATCATTAAGTTGACTACCGTTAGCTTGCTGAGTGTTTAGCAACAAAATGCTGAAATAGCCTTTGCTAGAAACGAAAAGCGAGCTAACGCTTCTGCGCAGATCGGAAGCAATAAATGGAGAAGTCCTCATCTAGCTAGGTCAGCTAACGTTAGCTTCGGCAAGCTAGCTGCCAGCTTGTTATCAAAAATCCTTTTGTTGTGATCCACGAAAAAGCCTCCTATGCGCAACAGTCGAGTCGCGGTACTTTGTTACCTAACGTCAAGCGTGTCAAATTAACCCAGGTTATAATTAATCTGCTAACAAAATGTCACTTTATGAAGCTAAACGTTATAGTCTTTCATTTAAACATAGCTGCTTGGTGTTTCTGACTTTAACTAGAATATCGACTTGGCACCAAAATGAGTTAGCATCTTAGGCGAACTCTTCCAAACTGAGCCCTGGCTCCCGCTGGCTAACGGACCCTACATCTCTCACACAAAACAACACGCTTCAAAAGTCGAGAAAACAGATAAAAAGCATTCAAATAGTTACCCCAGTTTTAAAGTCCAAAGCCCCACTTTTTGAGGGACAGACCTGCACAGCCCTCTAAACACCTTGTTAACATAAAAAATGCCTGAACTGTATTGTACTGTTGCTAATTTTGACAGGGGTTCTCTTCTCAAGTTGCTACCACTGCTACTGGAGCTAGTTTGCTAGGTTAGGTAGACCAGAACAACAAAACGAACATGATGGCTACGTACGAGCTCTTAATCCCTCCCATTCAAAACCTGATTGGAGGATTATACGAAGACGGGATCTGAACGCTGGCTAATGTTTTTAAACAATCTTTATTGTTTATTTCGACCGATTGGGTTTATGTAAATTATTCAGAGAGGTTTGGAGGCAAAAGCAATCAATTTTCAGGATTTTAATGGGACATTATATTTACATTTTTATTGAAAAACAAACAAACAGCAGACCTAAAAATAATAATAATAAAAATAAAATAAAAAAGTAGTCACAGTAAGTTGTAGCTAATTTATGGTTGGTTGATTTTTACCTTCGACATAAATAATAAAATTACAATTAATCAGGAAGAAGCAATAGCTCCTCCCCTCACTCGGCTGTTCAATTAGGTTGTATTGGCCTCACCTGGTACCTAGTATAAATTACATCACCTTTGCACTCGGTAGCGTTTGCTTCATTTTATTTTATCTGTGGCGATGGGTGGACGTTTGTTTCTTTGTGTAGTCTTATTGCAGTTGTCAGGACCCTTGCAAGGTGAGTCACAAGTATCAAAACTGCTTTTACACCATCTACAAAAATACTAAATGCAAACAGAACGAAGAGTGGATTATCAGCTATAATTTTAACTTCAACAGTGAGTCCTTTTCTGCTAACTTTATACAAACAGTTGTTTCAGCTGGAAGCAGTCCTCTGAAGTGTGGCCTGGGCTCTAAAGTGTGCAAGGACGGTTCAGAGTGTGTCCGCTACAACCATCTGTGTGATGGAGAGCCTGACTGCAGGGATGGTTCAGATGAAGAGGACTGTGCTTCAGAATGCAATAAAGGTACTGAACTGAGTCCACAGATGATGAATGCTTTAAAAAAAGGCTAATATTGGCATACATATAATGCATAAAATCAAGTAAAAAACAAAAAAGGGCATATTAAAAGAAGAAAAAGCAAATCTATAAAGTTTAGTTATAACCATCACTGAAAAGGGAAATCTGGCAGAAGTCCAATTAGACAATATCTGAATTTGTATCTGGCCTAAAAAATAAATTGCCTGTTTTTATGATGCTGATAAGAACAAACTTTATGATTTTTCATATTTAAGAACCTAGAGGATGATCCTAAATGGGTGAAACGGCTTTATGCTCAATGGCTAATGAAAATCTTGTAGTATATAGTGGATAAAGTCAAAAAGCAGTCATCAGAGTGAATGACCTGTGTTTATTCATAAAGCTGAAATTGTAAAGACGCAAAAAACATTCACATGAAAACATTATTTTTTTTACCACAATCTTGTTCACACTTCTGCCAGTAGAATCAAATGCAATGGATCACAATCTATTACATTCCCACCCATTTTCATGAAGGAATGGGGCAATTAAATGGGGCAAAAAGCACTCTGTTGCCAGTTTATTAGGTACATCAGTCATAAAAACCAATGCAGTCTGATACAGAAGCTTTTGTGAATTGTTCTTCGAGGGGTTGAGTCATTTTGGAAGCCGCAGTTTGTGGTGGTGTTGAATTGTATTGTGCGTTTCTATTTTTGTTCCACCCTTTCTGTCATTGAGGGTAGGCCAAACAATAGGAACACCAGTGTATATCATGTTATAGCCTGCATTCATTCTACTTGGCAGCAGTAATTTAAATGCAGGCAAAATGGCCTGTCATAATCTGAGGTTCAATCATTTTATAATGTCAAATGCCTACATCCAAACAGACCAGTTCCAGTGTGCCCATGGGAAGAAGTGTATAGACAAGGACCAGGTGTGTGATGACATACATCAGTGTCAGGACCGTTCTGATGAACTGGACTGCTTGAAGCAAACTGAGAGCTGTGTCCACCACTGTGACAACAAGAGTCGCTGCTTGCCTGCAAAGTTTCTCTGCGATGGAGAGTGGGACTGTTTGGATGGCACGGACGAGGCCAACTGCGGTAGGTTGAAACACTTACAGGAGATGGTCGCATCTGTATCGCATCTTTGAGTCATAATGTCTGTTTTTATTTGGAATCTACATCAGAGGACCAAGAGGCGGATGGACATGAAAAGGAAGAAGGGACCACTTCAGTGCTCGCTGCCCCTGTTGGCTCATCAGCCCCCATCAAGTGTCCTTTGGGCTCTAAACTCTGCAAGAACGAAGTAGAGTGCGTCCTCTACAAGCATGTCTGTGATGGAGAAGCGGACTGCAGAGATGGATCCGATGAGGAAGAATGCTTATTAGCATGTGAAACAGGTAATCTGCTGGGTTGTCTGGGTGAGATCTTCTTGGGTTAAGATTATGAATGTACTGCCCTCTAGTGGGTAACATTCATTATGTTTTACTGGGGTCTGGGGATGTATGGGGGCGGGGGGTCATTAAAGAATAATTTATTCTATAATTATTTTCACTACAATTCTATCCAGAAGTAACACAATGTATGACTAATTTGATCATGGGCTTCATACACTTTCTGTATTAAAACATCTAAAAGCAATGATCTTATCAGATGGGGGACCCTTAGACAAAATTGCATCAAATGGGGCTCCGGGGTCTAATTTGTCAGTTTAGGGGTCTCCACATGTATGAAGGCATACATGAAAATTACCTGCAAGTTATCACCACATTGAAAATCCTTAACATGGCACCCATTTCTTCTCCCTCATGAAAAATCCCAGAATATATGAACATGCAAATATTCTTCATTTCACCAGTTTAACTGCTGGGCACAAAATGTCTCCCACATCACACTTTTGTATGCTGAATATTGGACTAGGATTGGCTTCCAACAATTTGTGATGCCACAAATCCTGCTTGTAGGCCCTTAAAAAAAAACTGATTTTCAAAGGGCACAGAGGAAATTTGCACTTTCAGCAATGAATGTGAAAACAGCCTTATAGTGTCAGATGCATCATTCTACACAGTGAAGCTCAAACATTCAACTGGAAGAACGAGAAGAATTTGAAGCCCAATTATAACCCCAGTCCTGCCACCATCCTGATCATACCATGTGTCCTCTGCAGACCAGTTCCAGTGTGCCCACGGAAAGAAGTGCATCGAGCGCAGCCAGGTGTGTGATGGCGTGTCTCACTGTCAGGACCGCTCGGATGAACTGGGATGCTCCAAGCAGGTGGAGGGCTGCGCTCACCAATGCGATGACGAGACCCGCTGCATTCCTGACAGCTTCCTCTGCGACGGGGAGAGGGACTGCTCGGACGACAGTGACGAGGCAAACTGTGGTACGCTGTCATTGAGCCAGGAAATTAGCATCTACTCGCTGTATTAAAGGTGCAATTTGTAAGAAATGGACATAAGTTTGGTTTAAAATGTTCAAGAAATTAACCAACATTATCAACAGATGGTTATATTAAAGATGTCCATGTATTGTGTTGCAGAGATATCTACTGAAGTTAGCGTGCTAACCAGCTAGCCCCACCATCGTGTCTCATAATACCATTTTGTACCTCTAGAAGTCAGTCTGATAGCCCCCTGTAGTTTCAGCTGGGAGATGTATACAAGCGGTGAGTTTGCTAAATTTCACAAGTTCTCTTAGCATTTAGTCTAATAAGTAAACAAAACAACTCACAAAATGTTAAGAATTCAAGTTTTTTTTCTTTTACCAAACTAAGACGAGCTCATTTGCCTTGTTAATTTTGCCTTTGTTCATTTTAAAACATTTAAAATGAGACGTAAATGAAATAAAATTCACCAAAACCGTCCTGTTTTGTCTTTCAACAATCACCTCTGGTTTGATCGAAGTAAATCCTCAACTTGGAGTAAGATATGTAAATATTCCATCTCTACATGATGATTTTAGTCGCTGCGAAAGGCCTGACGCCATCTTGCTGTTCTGCCGCTTCTCCTGTCCCTGCCTGCTGTGTCTTGTAGTCCCCAGAGACATAACCTTAGTCCTCTTCGGAGCCGCTGTAAATCACCTCTGTACTGCATTTCCTGTCGTCAAACTGGCCTCCACCAGTCTCAGAGGATGTGTCCGTTCCCAGTTTGGTTTCCAGCCGTGTTCAGGCTGCGGAGCCCGGTTGAGCTGAGCCCCACTGCTTGTGGTGACTCCCCTGTTAGCAGCTCCACTGCTAACTGAGCTTAGCTAACAGTCACTATAGCTACAGCCAAAGATAACTAACTTACAGCAGACAGTGTAGTGACAGCAGTTGGCAGTTGCTCTGGTGATATGCGGCCTTCAAATTCTGACTATATTTTACAAATGGCACCTTTAATCAGCTCTGCTTGTATATGACACATTTGTGATCTTTGCCCCTGCATCTTTCTCAATAGTGGACAAGGACTGCAGTACCACCGAGTTTAAGTGTACCAGTGGCCAGTGTGTGTTGGCCGTAATGCGTTGTGATGGTCACCCGGACTGCTGGGACCGCTCGGATGAGGAGAGCTGCACCAACACACTGGTCTGCACCACCAAACTACGCTGCCCCCAGAGCAAGGAGTGTCTGCTGCAGGAGTGGAGATGCGACGGAGATCAGGACTGCAAAGACGGCACAGATGAGAAGGTGGTTGTTGAAGGCAAAGGCCACAAGTTTAAACCTTTGTTGGTAGTAACGCACAAAGCTTTCAGGAGCAAGATGAATACAAGCTTTGTTTTCTGTAATGTATGTGGAAAATTAGGGGTGAAAGAACAGCTGAGAATCAATACTGAAGACATACTTTGAGGTCAGATGGTAGGACTGAAGTACATGTTCATCTTGAAGGATTTTTTTCTTGGACTTCTCTGCCACATGAGGGTCAAAGGTCCGGGTCAGAACAGCACTCGTAATAAAAGTATTGGCATCAAAATATGCTTAAAGTACCAAAAGTAAAAGGACTAATTTTTGCAGAATAACACACGTTTGAATAATGTATATTATGCAATTTGTTACGATTCTTGATGTGTTAATGTGTACATCAGTTTAATATTGCAGCTGGCAATACTGCAGTAGAGTAGAGGCATAAAGTAGCAGAAAATGGAAATACTTAGAAAAGGTGAAGAACAAGTACTTCAAACTGTTTAAGTACAGCACTCTGCAAATACTTCTCTCAACATTCATGCAAAAGATGAAATTGTGAAGTGCCAGTTTAGATAAATAATAAAATGATCCATCGGTTCCTCTTCAGAATTGTTCTGTGACTCAGCTGAACTGTGGCGAGTTCCAGTGGTTGTGTAAATCTAAGACAAAGTGTCTCTCTGCAACCTGGAGGTGTGATGGCATGAAGGACTGCGACGATGGCAGCGACGAGACCGAATGTGAGTAGTCGTAACACGGAAAGATGTGGAGTTGTTTATTGCAAAGAAGGGATGCTTGATTTTTAAGTGAAATGAGGGCGTCACGATAGCCCAGTAACTGCAAACATCTCCAGAGGACTTGATGCATGTAATCGTTTATTTTCACATTTTCCGTTTTTCCAAGTCAAATGCCAAAAAATAAGTGATTACCTTCATACAAACTTGGCTATTCCAGTTTTGGCCCCTCCTACACTAGCACATACTGAAGTTCAGCCTCGGTTTCACTGTAAAATATACATGTAATAACCAACAGAGGGGGGAAAAAAACAATAAACATGGGGGATAAAGACACGCAATTTGACACAGGATACATTCTGAATTGAGGTGATGGTAAAACGCTTTCAGAAACCTATAGTAGCAAAATGTAGTTGAATACTTTAAAGTAACATTCTGTATTAAACATGAAAATGGTGTGTGTGGGTACCAGGTGGGGCGGTGACGTGCCTCCCTCACCAGTTCCAGTGTGACGGCAGCCAGGAGTGCCTGGATCCGGCCCTGGTGTGCAACGGCATTACCAACTGTGCAGACGGCTCAGACGAGGGAGGCAGCTGCCAGATGAGCTGCTCAGAGGCCGACAACAGCCGCTGCTCCCAGAGCTGCTACAGCACACCACAGGGAACGGTGAGGACCCTGTATCTCCCAACTTTGTGTGCGCTTGAAGTTAAGTGTGTCCTCCAAATCAGTGGCTAAAAATGAGTAACTGAAAGACCATTCTGGATAAATGAGCAGTTTGTTGATCATGTAGATTATATATATTATAGCTCACCCTCAAAGTATGTAGTTTAACTGTTGCGGCACCTCTAATACGTGGTTCTTCCTGTGTAGCGTTGTTGCTGTGCAGCAGGGTTCAGGCTCATGGAGGACGGGTTGACCTGTACTGATATTGATGAGTGTGAGAGCCCAAGTGTGTGCAGTCAGCTGTGCATCAACAGTCCAGGCTCATACCAATGTGACTGTCACCCAGGCTACATAATGGAGGCAGGCGGACACCACTGCAAGATCAAAGGTAACGTCCTTTAGTAGGCCATAAAACAGTCTTTGGAGGGGAGGCATTAGAGAAACAAAGTGAGGTACACATGTAGACCTTTTTCACGGCAGCCATATTGGCATGGAATAGCGGGTAGACCCAGGTATAAATAATGAAATTAAGGTTCTGCTACTTTACTGTAGTGTAGCAGAACGGAACCTTAATTGGTATCATTGGTGACACGTTTCCTATTTCATGTCAAAATGGCAACTGTGTAAAAGGCCTTTTACAAATGGAAAAGTTTGACAATCTGTGAACGTTTTCATACATTTCGATGGTGGAGTTGGATGAGAAGATGAATACCACACACGTCTGTCAAATGTGAAGCTATGGCCAGGAGACTATGAACTTAGTTTAGCATAAAGACTGGAAGCAAGATGAAACGGCTGTGAAAGTCCACTTAACAGCACCTCTAAAACTCACTAATTGGTGAGATCTTGTTCAATACCAAAAAAGTGTGAAATTGTTCTTTAGCAGTTCTATTTTCACTACTTTCTGGGGTCCGATCGGAGAACACATTACATACATGCAGACATATTCTGTGGCTTGTCGTAGCATAGGTGCAGACGCAAAATTGGAGGTACATAAACGTCCGCATGGAGCTTATACGTACAATCTCGACAAAATCTACATTACATGGACCCTTTGAATTGTAGACATGAAAAGTATAATTCCAGCTTAAGTGGAGGCTAGCCGTTTCCCCTCCGTTTCCAGTCTTTATGCTAAGCTAAGCTTGCCAGCTTCTGGCTCTAGCTTCACCTTTAGCCTGCAGACATTGGGTTATCTTATCTTTTGCCAAAGCAAGCAAATAAATGTATAAAACTACCTAAAAAGAAATGTCACATGAAAAGTTGATAAAGTCTATTAGATATAAAATTTTTGAGCAACATTTTGGCACTGCTGTTCGACACATCCACTCTATTAGAGCACTTTAACAAACTATCAGGGCACACAAAATTAACTTGTACCACAATAATTCTCCTTTTCCCTCCCTCAGGTGAACCCTTCCTGTTGTCGTCAGTCCAAACGGAGCTCTTATTGTTTGGCCTGCGCAGTGGCAGCCTAGATGTGTTGTCATCCTCTGCCAAGAGGGCCATCCTCTCTGTGGACTACGACTGGAGGGAGCAGAGGGTCTTCTGGGTCACTGTGGACACTGACAGCATCGGGTGGT
Organism: Hollardia meadi; assembly: GCA_037974645.1. NCBI lineage: Eukaryota > Metazoa > Chordata > Actinopteri > Tetraodontiformes > Triacanthodidae > Hollardia > Hollardia meadi. The sequence continues at coordinate 5,794,160 of JBBPCS010000386.1, read as the reverse complement.
CCTCGCTGGACCGCAAGACCACAGGAACTTTGATTAAAGGTTGGTGCAGCACAAATGGTGGCATCTGACACCTAACGTTGATGCAGAGGAATGGGTATTCACCGTCATGTGTACCTGAAACCACCTAAATAATGCCTTTGCTTCCACAGATGTCCGGGCTGATTCTTTAGCTGTGGACTGGCTCGGGAGGAACCTGTACTGGATCGATGGAGTGAGCAGCCAGATTGTTGCCATCAGACTGGCTAAAAACACCGTGAAGTCACTGGACCACAGCGTTATCCTGGACGAAGACCTGGATCAGCCTCGCTCTCTGGCACTGCTGCCACAAAAAGGGTCAGCATGACTTATTTCACTCTTCAAACTATCTCAGTGTTTATGAAATCTTTAAGACTAGTATTCTCTAATTTTCTTACCTACCAGGCTGATGTTCTGGACAGAAATTGGTAATGTAGTGAAGATAGAACGTGCTGGGATGGATGGGTCGGAGAGGAGGGCAGTGGTGAACTCCAGTCTGGGCTGGCCAGGTGGTGTGGCTGTGGACACCATCTCTGACAGAGTTTACTGGACAGATGAAAGGCTGAGGTCGATTGGATCTGCAACACTGGATGGAGATGACATTCAGGTAAAGCATATTGGCAGGGGGATGTTGTCATGTCGACTGCATTTATTCCAAAGCCTGTTGCAGGCTCTATAACTTGTCGCTAAATCTACCATCATCCTGACCTCTTATCACCGAGTACTCAACAAGTGGTGTTTCATGGTAGGTTATTTCCATAATGGCCCGAGCATGGATTTATGTAAAAACTGCAAGAAGCTCTAAAGCCTAACAACCATAGAAACGGCAAGTCACGTGCCTAAATAAATGATGCATGTGCTATGTCTAAATGTCGTTTTCAGATTCTGCAGATCAAAGAGACGGCAAACCCATTCTCCCTGGCAGTGTTCAATGACATGCTCTACTGGACCGATGCCAAGAAGCGAGTGGTGCTGGCTGCTCATAAAATCTCTGGCAAAAACGGTCAAGTTCTCCTGAAACGACCGAGACAACCTTTTGGTGTGAAGGTGAGTAAACTGTACAGAAATAAGGATGTGGAAATGGGACTGGTATTGTACAACAGAAACACTGTTACTAAACGTGGATCACTTCATATGTGTTGAAGTGCTCACAGCAGCTGGTAAAATTGCCCACACAGTTATGACATTGTATCTTTTGAAGCTTTCCACTTGTGGATATATTGACCTATTTTGGCACAGTTTTTGAAAATTATAAAAATCCTTGGGTCACTGATGGAACAATCACTACACTGCGGTTTTGAAATATATCTAGAATTTTATACATTGGCTAATTTAAAAACAAATCAGCATTGATTGTAAGGTGCAAAAAAAGCAGCATTAAAACTCTTTCCTGTTTCCTGCTTGGTTTGCAGATCATCCACCCATTGCTCCAGACGGGTACCGAGAGCCCCTGCGAGAAGATGGACTGTTCCCACATGTGTGTGTTGGCCCCAGGACCTAAGGCTGTGTGCAAGTGTCCCTTTGGTCTTTTATTGGCAGAGGATGGCCTGACCTGCTCCAGCCTGGTCAATTCAGCGTTCCTGCTGATGCTGTCTCCCTCCACAGTCACCCAGGTTTTACTATTATGCATATTTGCACCAGGTCTAGGACATTTTGCTGAGCTAGACTGATGCCACTCTCTGTGCTGTAGATGGGAAGCTGCAGCCGGTAAGGTAAGCTTAGCTTAGCACAAAGATTGGAAACTGGGAGAAACTGCTAGCTTACTCTGTTCAAAGGAAACAAAATGTAAGTTTTAAAGCGAACCATATAAAACTCACCAAGTTCATTAAGAAAAACCAAAGTATTAAAACAGTCCCTCTTTTTAATGAAGGGTTGTGTCTGACTATTTCCTGGCCAGGAGCTGTTTTTTCTTTGGATGGACCAGACTAGCTGTTTGCCCCTGTTTCCAGTCATTATGCTAAGCTAATCTAATTTGACCAGCAGCACTGGCCCCAGCTACATATTTAAGCCATTTCCCAAAATGTTGAACTATTCCTTAAGCCTAAAATGCAGTAACATGGAAGTCCGATGTGCCAATGGGTTATCTAAATGTTTGGTCATCAACATCACCCACCATCTGTTGCATGATTGTAAAACATGAAATCAGCTGTACTTCTAGTGGCCATAACTTGCAATTTATCATGCATCAGTGTATGAAAATATAGTAATTTTTTGAGAAAAATTTGTATTTAATCCCAGTGATCTCTGTAGATCTACTTGCAGTCCCGACACGCAGCAGCAGAGCTGAAAGGCTGGCCTGAACACCTGGCCCTGCAGGTGCCCAGCGTCAATGAGGCGGCCATCATGGACTACAGCGTACGCGACCACACCCTGTTCTTGACGGACGATGGCACGACTTCGCTCAGCTCCTTCAAGCTGAAGAACTCTGACTTGTCCTCTCAGGGACAGCTTCTAAAACTCCTGGGCGACTCCATCACCGCCATGGCCCTGGACTGGGTAACATTTAACGTCTACTGGAGCAGCAACAAACAGCCCCGTCTGCAGGTCACCTCCATCACGGGTGCACACACCTCTGTTCTCATGAAAGAAGGCATTGGTAGAGTGGAGTCCATCGCCCTCCACCCTCCCAGTGGAAGACTGTGTTTCACCAACGTGGGCCTGCAGGGCACAAGCACCCTGGCTACTGTAGAGTGTGCCAACATGGACGGTGCTGGGAGGAGTGTGGTGTGGAAGGATGCTGTCCAGGCCACATCTCTGGTCTTCTCCAACAATGGGGATACAATTTACTGGGCAGACACTGGTAATAATGTGTTGTTGTTTTTTTTTTACAAATTAAGTTTTGTTTAAAGTCCAAAGTGAAGAAAAATGCTGTGGAATGAAGCTGTATTGGTGGTTTAACGAAACGCTAACATAGCCTGGAATCTTTTGCAGGTTCGGGCAGCATCGGCTCTGTCCAGCTTGATGGATCTGCATACAGAGAGTTGAAGGCTGGTGATGGCCTGGCTGCTGTGGCTCTGAGTGATGACACGCTGCTCTGGATGACCGTCAGTGGTAATGGCTCATACACCTAATGCCATGTTGTGTGTTCCAACAACCAAGATGTGGCGCTGCTCAACAACATAACCACCTCATTGTTTTCTGTACCCTTTTATTTCTATAAATCTGTAGCTCAATTCATAGAAGACTATGCTGACAAGACAATAGTCTCCAATTTCTACTACAACCATCCAGTGTAATAGTGTTGTAAAATGTGTGCAACTGGCAACTCAAGAGCTTAACCTTTTGTTCTCAACTGGTTCCTTAGATTTCTAATGTAGCTACATTAACTTGTGTTGGCCCTTTCCTTCAGACAAGACCAGGCTCTGGTACAGAGATGAGCAGCAGCAGAACAAGCTGTGGTTTGAGGTTGGCACAGAGGTGGTCAGCTTAAAGGCGTTCAGCAAGTCCAGTCAGACTGGTACGCAAGAAAACCCCCCCACTATAACACTTCTGGTGGCAGCTTAAAGGGTCTTTGCAAAAACTCCAGTTGACTGACTGATCTACCTACTCATTTTTCACAGGTTCAAACCAGTGCACAGAAAACAATGGCGACTGCCAGCACTTATGCCTCGCCACCCGAGGAGGTCGGACATGCGAGTGCGCCCATGACCACATCCTTGTGAACGCCACCCACTGCATCCCGGAGCAGCGCTGCCCAGGTGGCAGCAGGCCCTGTCTGGATCGGCTCTCATGCCAACCTGTTGAGAAGTTCTGTAACGGGCACGTTGACTGCAACGACCACTCAGACGAGAACTGTGAGTCGATACCTCATTTCACACAAGCAATGAGGACTGGAAAATATCATGATGCACTAGGTACATGTAATGTCTTATCTAAAACCTACATTTTGTAAAAACTTTCTTAGGTGTCGGTCTGAAGCAGTGGTCAGGAGCCATTGTCCTTGCCCCCATCCAGGCCCGTAGCCCCTCTCCTCCCACCTCCCCTCTCCCCACACTCTCTGAAGTCACAGGCCTGAACATCACCCTGAATATAAGCGCTCAGTTCAACAACTTGGATGCCCTGGAGTGCAGCAGGAGACGCTGCAGTGGCAACGGACGCTGTGTGGAGACCAATGGAGACACTGCGTGTGTGTGCTCACTGGCCTACAGTGGTGATTCCTGTCAAGACCCTCTCCTAAAGACCATGCAGGGTCCCATTGTCTATGGTGCAGCAGGGCTCTGTGCAGGAATAGTGATCATTATTGTGATGGCAGTGGTGGTTAAAAGGAGGAAGAGTGCCAACACAAGGTTTGTCTCATCACTAATAAGTAGAAACCTTCCTATCAAAACCCTAAACATACAGACTTAGGTTTTGTATACACACTACTTTAAAAAAATGGTTTACGTGACCTTTGTTTTACAAAATATATCGGTGCACGCCACCACAAAAAAAATCATTCTAAACACTCAAACAACTGTGCTGGGCCAGTAGGTGGCGACTAAAGTCAACATTGATATGTCAAGATACCATTTGGAGCATGTTTCCTTTGACGGTCATCACTTAAACAAACAATAGTAGCTATTTGTATAGTGAAAGTGACACACATTTCTTAACCTTAACACCTTCCTGACACACGGCTAAGCAGCGCTAACCAAACATAAACAAACCAGTAGTCCGCCACTGTTGCTTCAGGTGCATGCCCTTTACTTTTAGAAACAAATCTTAAGAGCCTACAGCCATGCTAATAGCTCTGGGACTGTACTTGGGCAGCAGAGGGGCTTTGAGCTAAATGCTATCATGTGCACGGTGACAGTGTTGGCATGTGTAGCATGTGTGTTTGGTAGGAACTTCTGCAATGTGTGCATCTTAGTTAGCATGCTAACATTTGCACGAAACACAAACTACAGCTGAGAATGACTTGAACCTTGCAAGTAGCTATTTGGTCATAAACCAAAAGTATTTGACAAATAAAAATGTGACCTGATGCCACTAAAGGGCCGCTGAAATGTATCCTGATGTGACCATGAATGTCTGAAAGTTCATGGCAGTTTATCCAGTAGACTAGATGTCAAAGCATTTGATTAAAACACAAAAGTTTCAATCTTACAGAGGTGCAAGAGGAAAAGTCAGGGGATTACCAAAGTTGCCAAGCTTCATCCTCTGGGAGCCATGAATATCTGTACATTTCATGGCAATCGATCTAATGGATATTTCAGTCTGGCCTTCCAAGAGCTACATTGCTAACGTGGCTGGACAGTAAATGTCCCTTTTCGTAAGCTACAGTCATCAAGACGGACTCCCAACAACCCGTTTTAGGAAGATTGATGTGAACAATGTGGTGATTATGTTTGCCACATGCAACAGTTGACCATGACTGGGTAGAGGTAGCACAAGATTTGATTTTTGTATTTCCTCTTCAGGAGAGCCAGCTCTGCAGCAGTGAAGGAAACGAGTATGACGGACCTGGAGAACAAAGCTGAGACCACGCCAAGTACACAAACTTCTCCAGAAGACGCAGACAAACCAGAGGTAGACCTCCTCGAAACTTCAGAAACTAGCAGATTCCCAAATTCTTACTATACATGTGGGATAACATTTCGTCGTCTTTGCAGGAAGCGGTATCCTCTGTGGACTGAGGCTGATTCATGGGCAAGCTATGTTTTAAATAAACAATTTTCCACAGTTTTCTGTGAAGTTATGTCAGTGTTTACTGTGGGTTAGACCACCAATGTTGAATCTTTGACATGAACAGTTACGGCACTAACTGGAACATTCGCACTGATCAAAAGAGCATTTTCGTACTCTGGTTGATGGTTAGTACTGCCAGGAATCCCCTTTTGTAAATCATCTTGGAGTTGATTTAAAGGTTCAACATTGAGGATGACAAAAGGACGAGGATCTGACTTTGAAGGAAGGAGAAACTATTTAACTTTCTCTGGGAGGAGAAACCTCAAGTGCAGAAAATGCCACAGTGTTGTGTATTCTTGAAGGATGGGTGAGACTGGTGCCGCTCGGAGGTTCTTGATCCAAAACAACAAAATCTTTTCCCCTGTGACCAAGTGTTGCCCACAAAGCAGCCTACATATTATGTCAACAGTTTTCAAGATTGATTAAATCATTGTCTATGAATTATCAGTTTAAAATGCACATCCCAGTTTTCCAGATTCTAACATGTTCAAATGTTTGTCTTTTGTCTGACAGACGGTTGAAAACGCAAATATGCAGTTTACAATTGGAAAATCCTCACATTAGAGATGCTGGAACCAGAGATGGACATTTCATTTTAAGTTGCATATATTATGCTAATTAAAATAAAGATGAATAGCTGTTCTTGATTATCACATTAAATCCTTGACACACAGGCCTTTTAGCCTAGCTAGCAGCATGTCTGTAGAGATGGCAATGTGTCAGTTGGTCCACTACATTGGTTCAAACTGGAATATCCCAACAACCATTGGATGTATTGTCAAAACAATTGGTACCGACACTCGTCATTTGACATTCACATCATCAGATAAAAATTTTGATTTGTCTAATATTTGATTTATGATCAAATGCCTGCAAAACGAATGTGTCTCCATCAGCTGTACTTTGCGTTTAGTGCTATTAACCCAATGTTAGCATGATGAACTAAAAATGCTAACTTGGTAAACCTCACCAAATATCAAGTAAGCATTGTTGGCTAGCTTGCTGATGTTAGCATTTAGCTCAAAGCAGTTCTGCGGCTATGTACAGCCTCACAGAGCTGCTGCTGTGGGTGAAGTTTGTTTTACTATAGCTAAAGTGGTGCAGGAGTATATTATGTATATAAGTACTTTTAAATACAGTTTTGACATGCAGTACATAAATGACCTAATATATGGACATATGTCTGATTCTGTGAACAAATATTTTCAGCGGTTTGCTGGAAGAAAAGCTGGATTTAGTGGATTCTGTGGCAGATATTAAAGAAAAATGTCTCTATGCGTGGTGAGACATTACCAAGAAATTCTGATGGCATGTTATTTAAAGTCTAAACCAGATTCTTCCCATTGTTTTACAACCAAACCACAAAACACATGTTTACTTTGCTAATGAATAGGCACCTCTGGTGAACTTATTCTCTTTTATTATCCTGGAAGAATTTTTAGCACTTTCTAATTTTACTGCGTCTGGGGTGTTGAATGATTTACTTTGAATTGTTAGCGAGTCATGACTGAAGAGAATAATACTAAGGACATGAACCAGATGATGAATTACTGGATTATTGTACCCACACACATCAACGTCCATATAAGAGAGATAACCAATGCAAGACAAAGAAGAAATTTGCATTGATCGTATTGTCAGCGTTGAGACATTTCAGCTCTATCTGTATGGTGTAGGATAAGAAGATACTCAACATATCAAGGTAGGTGTTGAAGCAGGAATGCTACCATCTGATATTTCGCCTGTTTCTGGCTCCTTTTCATGCCAAAGTTACAGCATACTGTAAAAAAAAAAAGTTTTAATTTCTTTAACAGATGTTTAGATTTACATTTCAATTGAATTGAGTGATGAAATTCCAGATCCCTACTTAAAAGTAGCATTAGAACAATGTCCTTTTTCTCCATTGAATGTAAATTTAAATATAAATAGGTATTATCAGCAACATGTGCTTAAAGTACCAAAAGTAAAAGCATTCATTGTGCAGAATATTGTTTTATATGTATATATTATAGGATATTTATAACTGATGCATTAATGTGTGAGGAGCATTTTTGTTGTAGCTGCTTGAGGTGGAGCTGATTTGAACTACTTTATAAATTATTGGACATTTCTGTCCATAATTGAGTCCTAAAAACTTTATTTTTCCATGTAGTTACAATATTTGAACTATTTTTAAAAAAAATGTCAATCAACTTGTTTAAAAGTGTTCTAGAAATGAGTGTCTGGAAACAAAACAATAAAACTGATTGCGGTAATACAACGATGAAAATGTTTACCATTGGAAACTTGATTTCCATGTGTTGAAATATTGCTTTTAAAAAAAAAACAAAAAAAAACTTTTAATAGGAAATATTTCAATGACTCAATTAAAAAACATCATGCATCATGTTTTAGAAGCTGATATGCTTTATATAATGAATAATATGCAAAATAACTGTTACTGTCAGTAAATGTAATGGAGATAAAAGTACAATATTAGCTACCCAAAGTACATTCAATCAATTTACCAATATAGTGCTAATGTTTTATTTGTTTCAGCAAATAAAGACAACAATGGCAGTTGTGAGGACTACACTGTGTGCTGTCTTCATGGTGACTGTGGCGTTTTCTAAACCAGTGAGTATCTCTACTGTTCTGCTACTATAAAACAATCTAAGAGGACTTGTGACAAAATGTTTCTTACATTCCTTATTCTGAAAACAGGTCTACCTAAGTGAGGGTGAGGATTCATCCAAGTCATCAGAGTCCAGAGAGTCAAACTCGTCAGAGGACAGCACCCCTCATGTCGGGCCTGAAGAGGAGCCCCTGCAGCAGCCAGCGTTCACAGAGACAGGCATGCCTACTGTCATGGAGGAGACGGACCCCCCCGGCACTACAGCTCTTCTTCCCTCTGCAGATGAAGCTTCTGCGGTCACACTCAATGCTTCAGCTCTACCGGACCCCGAGGACCCACAAACTTCCACTGACACCTTACTCATGCCTGATGATGCTTCACAAACTGCTCTGGGCTTCGACATTTCCCGGAATATCTCAGATTCTGACCCAGGACAGGTTTCACTGAATGTTGTCACCGAGCACATTCTACCAGACACACAGATCTCACTACTCCCCGGGCTTCTGGAAACAGATATATTCCTAGGCGCTGATGCTGCAAATCAACCACAGGTCACCACCCTTACCACATACCAAGGATTCTCCCAGGGTGCCACTCCACCCTTCCCTCTACACATCAGCAGATCAACACCTCCACCATCCTTCACAGCCACACCCCTGCCAATCTCCATCGGAACCGCCATGACTGGGGTTCCTATTTGTTTCTCCTTCCAGTTCACGACCCCTGAGCCTGAACCACCTCGAGGAGATAACATCTGACCCACAACGGAAAGTTACCCACTTCAGATTTAGTTCCACTTAAGGTTACAGGTACCTGGTCATGGTAACATCAAGGCTAAATATCCACACTGCACTTTTATCTTGATTTCACCTTTCCTTCAATGGTAGTTTTATTATAATGGAATCACGACAGCTATATAAATACAATGGAAATATCTCTTACAACATCTCAGATTTATCCGTATGAGCATCTGAAGATGAAACTGAAATGCAATTAAATGTTCTTATCTCTAATTCAATGACCGGTACAGAAGACAACACAAAGATGTTTAGTATAACTATTTTGTTTATTGAGAGTTTGTATTCCTGTCATTGTAAAGGTAACCAAACTTTACATAACCTTTTGTCACAGCTGCCAGAACCAGAACTTACAGCACTGTACGAGCAGGAACTACTTGAAAGATGCATGTTGTGTTGTTTATTGTAATCATGTCACATCAGTTTATCATGACAAACAGGCAAGACTTCGAACATTTCCCATCGCAGAGTAGGGATTTCTGTCTCAACTTCACCTACTTCACATGTGCATGGAGAAGAAAAACAGGCTTGAGAGGTCAAAACTCCAGCAACACTTGTAGTATACAGAACAACTTTATCGTTAGACAAACACGTTTCGGCTTGTGGCCTTATTCCCAGTGCCACATTTCTTCTTCTTGGCTGGCTTTAGAAAATTAGCAGGTTAAAGGCCCAGAATTGCAGCTATATTTACATGCATAACTGAACTGTTTGACTTGTCAATAAAAAAAAATCTATTTCTCAGCTTATAATTCAGAGTACTGGCTTGTTCTTTTTTTTTTTTTTGAACAAACAACTGTAAACAATCAGATAACATGAGCTAAGCTCTGTCAGTCATATTTTTAATTTTGTTAATAGGGTTATCCTGTTGTTTATATCATCACATGTGCCTTTAAATAAGAATTTCATAGGCAATATTTTGCAAATGGCCTCCTTTAACATTGAATATTTATTAAAAAATGATCAAGAATGGCCTCTACAATCAATTATTATAGTCATATTTAGAAGTTAGTCAAGTTGCAGTTTACATCCTCGTCTGTCCAGATTCTTGAAGGAATTTAATAAAAGGTAATAAGTGTAGTTCTCTGAAATGGGAGTAATCACTATATTTACATGTATGATTCCAGTAAATCATTTCCACTGAGAAACATGCCGTCTTCACTTAGAGAGCGAGAGTACAGGGGACTGATGGAGAGCTTGGTCACATGGCTTAATATCAGCAGAACCAACGAGCTTGTGGTGGACTAAAACAAATAACCAGAGTCTAATTCTAATGTGTTCACATGCTTGGCCAATAAAGCTGATTCTGGTAGGACACAAAGAAGATCCAAATTCTGACAAGTGGATGGTTCACACACACATATTCACCCCAGCAGCACAGAAGATCTATGCAACCAGCGCAGTTTCAAGGTGGGAACCCGAGATTAGTGTCACCAATTCAGTATCTGATCAAACGTGAAATATTGTCACAATCTGCCCTTCTGTTCCTTCAGTGACCAGAAAAGTGATGATGAAGTGAAGACATTTTGTATCCAATAAGGTCGACTTCACTGTGACATCATCCGAATGAATTCGGACGACCCTTAAACATAATGCCGAGGGGACACAGCTACTGCCAGCACAGATAGAAACTCTTTCTCAATATTTGTATGACCCCTTAATACATTTTTAATTCCCTGTGTGGGTTCCTCTTTTACTAATCTTGAATTTTCTACAAATCTACACACCTGACTTGCACATTCCCTTATTTATTGCTTTCTTAATCATACCGATGACTTCTGCCTGAGCCTAGTTTTCTTTGTGACCGACACATTTTCAAAACTGGTGGAGTGTTAGTTAAAGTCACACAGGTAGATACTGTACTGTTTACATGACAAGTTGACACACATTTGTGTTTGTGTGCTTGGACCATGGTTTCTAACCTAAATGCACCAGCCAACTGTCTAAAGTATAAATGTCAACCCACTGTGGCAGGCTGTCGTTTTAATGTGACGTGGGTGACTGAGGTCGATCTTGCTGCTCTGGCTCTGTGTCCGTTTCTGCCTCATTCTCAGTGTCGTGCTCCGGCTGCTGCTCCTGCTGCTCCTGCTGCTGCTGTGGCGGATGCTGGATGAGTCCTCCGTCCTGTGCGGTGTTGTAGGAGCCGCAGCCGCTGCACTTCATCCCCAGCACGTGGAAAGGCACCGTGCAGTGGGCTTGGCAGTCGTTACATATAATCTATAGTGAGGAAAAACAAGAAACTACACGTTTAAATATAACCAAGTGAGTGATCACTCAAACCAGTCACCAATTGTACAAATTGGGATCGAAGATTCTGATCAATCAGTAATTTATGAAAGCGCATTGCATTCAGCACCATTAATACATAAGCCAGCCTGGATGCATTTCAAATGAATTTATATCGATGTATTTCTTTTTCCTTTGGTGAATGCAATGTGCTTCTGTAGTAATTCAACCCTACTTTTAACTAAACTGTATTTTGTTGTATTATTGAGGTCTTACTTTGACTGTAGCACCCTGGTATTCAGTGGGCATCGGTGACTGGGCGATCTCTTTGTCGATCTGATCCCAGTGGTCCTCCATGTTCCAGACAGAGTGCATACACAGAGGGCAGCGATATGCTCTAAAACAAATAAAGAAACTTATTTGTGCCTCTCCATGGTTACACCAGGTTATGTAGGTTATCAGAGAACACACACTGCAGGGACCTGGTTACTGTAAATCTGTGCGTGCATGCAGCAGGTCAGTAATCAGATTTATCATTTTAAATAAAAGGACGCATCACTCCATGTAATGATCGCTCCTCTCTCTCTCCCGAAACCTGGTTTTCTGTATACATGGCAGACAAACAGGCGTTCTCCATTTTATTTTATTTGTTTCCACATATAAAAAATTAAAAAATATACAATGTATATAAGAAAGAATGTGAGGGGGAATTGCCTCAAAAACCCTCCAGGGGCTTGAAAAGTGGGATTCTCCAAGCAGCAATTCCAGGAAATAGTAACAGTAATAATTATAAATTAAATTTAGAACAAACTAAAAGACAGAGACATTGTATAACATAAACACCCATCTGTTACTCAAGTATAATGAATCAGACAAGGTCGCACACACGTTAAGTCATTGACATGTAAGTATGCACAAACACTATCGTTAACACATTTTCATGTGATATGATTTAAAGATTACATGAGACAAATCTACCAAGAGAAACCAGGTTTCCCTAAACCTCTACCCAGACTACAAGAACGAGGTTTCTCGTTTACATGAAGGTTTACGACATCTGCTTGTTATTTAATTGCATAAAGGCACCGGCTGCTGCGGGAGTCAACTGTTCCAGCAATGCCTGAAATACTTTATCAAACAAACAAATAAAAAAAACAAAAACAAAAAATAACTCAGGATAAAAAGGACTTAATAGACATACCCCGTTCTGACCATGTCATCAAAGCAGGTCCTGCAGAGAATGTGAAGAAACACATTGTTTATTTCATAATACATCCTGAACTATGATTACTAAATTAAAATAAAATAGTTGTTTAATGATAATAAAAAGCTTAAAGCTAAAAGTCTAAATCAACAATATTTTTTTTAATTCTCTCCTCTTCATCTTTGATTTGAAAACCAGATTTCTATTCTGATTTTCAAGGTACTAAGGATGTTTTTACACAGTATATAGAGTAATCAATCTGTATAAAAATCAGGTCACGCCGAGGTTTTAGATTCATGTATTTTTCCTGTATTGTAATACAAGCTGAGATACAAGTCAGTCTCACAACCCTGAGTTATTAGTGTTCAGAGAATAAGGATTCATACTTGTGTAAAAGATGGCCGCATGGAAGAACATGAGCTCCAATTCTGGATGTGTGGATGTCCTGGACAAAAAAGAAAATCAGTCCAGATTATATCAAAATACAACATCCCTTGCTATACCGTTAATTAATGCATTGTATGTTTCATTACCTCCATACACACTGGGCAGTTCTGTCTTGAAACATTTTCAACACACTGAAACATTAAAAAAAATAATCATAAATAACAGCAGTGAGGACACTCGTTGGCCGATCAAACACAAAATGATGTGAATGGGTCAGAAACAGGTGCAGAGTGTAATAATCACCTTGTGGTTCCCCCGCAGATCCTGGGCTAAACACAGATTGCACTTCTCACAGTGGAAATACTTCTCCCTGGGCCCGATCCTGTAGGGGTCACAACAACACCCCGTCACTGACACAGATGACAATCGCCTCACGCACGAACAACAGGAGAAGAGATGTTACAGGACGTCACACTAACTAACGCTGGGCTCTAAGTTACGTCGAGGCACTGAACTGTCAACGGCAAAGACAAGTTGAAAAGCTACTCTTTTGTTTTATTGCTAGCTAATTTAGAAACCCTGAAATGTAATATCAAGTTCAATAAAACAAACATCACAACACCGTGTCTTTGACAGCTTACTAGAACTAGAAAATGACACATTTGGTGTGAGTGAGTGTTTTAATCCCCAAATATTAACATTCTCTAATAAGGCTTCAGTTGTAAAAAGAGCTCCAACAAGCCATGAAACAGGTGTTTAATTAACTATTGCTCACCTGCATATTCCACAGGGCTGACAGTGGTACTGCTTCTTATCCTTGTCGAACAAGTGGCAAATGTCACAGTAATACTCCCCGAACTGCACATGACACTGCTCGCAAGTCTGCTGTGCCTAAAAACAGTGATATTTTACATGTATACTGTTCTTTTTTTCTAGACATGAGCTACTTAAAGGACCAAAGGGAAACCAGTGGCATTAAAGATCAGTGAGTGGTCCCGCTACAGCTGCAGTTGTTTTTCTCATTTACCTGCTGCACTGTCTGACACTCAGAGCACTGCACCTCTCTGACTTTGAATCGGTCCATCTGGTGGTTCTCCTCTGCGTCATGGCACAGCCGGCACACATACAATTTACCACAGCAGGGTGCCTGCAGTACACAGAAACATGTGGTTACATGGGGCACGGCCAGATGTCAAACATATCATATCACACATTATGCTTATACATTAACATAGCCTCAATAAGAAATCATTTCTGTCTGATACAAAACTGGACATTTATAGAAAACTAACATTAAAGTTTTAATAATTTTTTTAAAGCATAAATGTAATAATTAACCAACACGTATGACTGACATAGTGCGTGAGTGATGCCGTGTTAACAGCGATACAACTCTAAAGCCCTCGCCATTTCCTTTATTTTATAATATTAATTACTTTATTTGTCCTCTAGTGTAAATTCATTTTTTTTGCTCTTAGCAATTTTGCACACACACACTACTCTGAACACACACGGAAACCTACACACACATCCAATTGATGTGGAGAGATGTCAGAGCGATGGGATTAGGTGCCTTGCTCAAGGGCACCTCTGCAGTGCCCTGGAGGTGAACTGGCACTTCTCCAACTACCATGCTCCGCATGCACTGGTTTATGCTGGACATGAAGTGGCCACTAATTTATGAATCCTGCTACAGTCCCACATGTGGAATTAGTGAAGTTCAACTTTGGTATGAATTTTTAACAGACAGATCTCAAACAAACTTAATTTTGACCTGATCTATCCGTCTAAAAAAATGCAATTTTAGTATCAGAATGTTGAGAAGAAATGTGGCTTGTGAAACATCGACCCATTGTTTGTGACTATGGGGTGAAAGAATCAGTCATAATCTGTGCTCACATTCAGTTCTCCCATTAGAATGAACAGACTCAGGACCTGCGTTTGTCTCCTAAAGGGGAGGTCTCAGTTTCTGAACCATCTCTGGTGACGCACACAAAAATCAGTTTGCTGCTTTGTAGTGGTTGATGTTTTTGTTGGTTGTCATGTTCAATTCCTGTCTCCTGACTCACAGCCAGCCAGGCAACAGCTCTCTTGTGGGGAAGTTTGCAGTCTTCAAAACCGCAGCTGTTCGCACTGTTCCATGCAGTATGTACACAACTGGGACATACTACTTCTTCAAAACATCAAGCCTTGAACTTTGACCCTCTTGCCCATACGTCTGTCGCAGTCTGTTATAGTTCATATTAGGGATGCACATTGCGTACATTTTCCTTAACCGACAATTGAACACGTTAACAATCAATAATTAATACAAAATTATATTTACAATGATACAAAACACACGTCTTTACTTTTCGGATGGTACAACCCTGACATTTGAATGGAACTGTATTTTAAGCCACTGTCGCAATATTAACATTGAGCATTGTCCTCTTTTACAGCGTAATGCTCCCACGTTGGACAATGTTTTGCCCTCTTCTTCTTGCCTCACCATTTCCTATCGGCTGCTTCTTTTTCTGTTGCACCAGCAGTTTTTTCTGAACTGCAAAGGTGATGTGTGCCCCCTTGTGGTATAAAAATGAATATATAGAAACCCCCTGGATAAATGTCAGTTAATAAATTTTTAATTGGTTAAATTCTTAGCGGCGATCAATTGATGAATGATTAACACCCCTAGTTCATATATTAATCATATACACAAGTCAGAAAAAAATGCAGTACTTTTTGAATGCGCTGTCATCTGTCATTGCAGCTCTTGCCACTAGGCTCTCTCAGCATCTCAGTCGACGTGACGTATCTTTTACTGCACAGAGGACTGTGGGTCAGAATAGCCAGAAAAGCATGCTGATTTGCTTACTGCAAAATGCAGGGGGACACACTAAATCTTTTTCTGGCATAGTATGGGTATTGTGACACAGGGTATCTTCGGGACAAAAGATTATTTGAGATGAGCCAGGCCAGTGTAGAACTGATCATGGAACAAGTGTCCGACTTGATCTCGACTTGCTATGACGTCATGCACACGGTGAGCAACGATAATCTCACAAGACTGAAGCGCCGCAGTTGATCTCCACTGACTGCAATACCCTGGGCATGATGGGAAATGCCTGGCTGTTGCCCGATCAAAGAGCTGATTGGTTTAGATGTTGATTTAACAGTATGACGTATAGACAGTTCTCATTTTTGTTGAACTGGAGAAATTTTGATTTTGTCTTATTTTTCAGGTTTGTTCTGTTAACAGAATAGATGTTGTGTGGCTGATTGTGAAGTTCTGTCATCATAGATACTAAATACATTCATATTAATAAACTGCATACAATATATCATAGTTGTAGATTATATTAACATAAAACTGATTTAAATATTGAAGCATTTACCAACAGAGTACATCTGGTAAGTGGGATTTGAGATTCTTAAAACATCATCTGTAGTGATATGAAGCCCTGACAGTCTAAATATCTGGAAGATCAATAATGAAAGCTATTGTCTTGTATTTCCTTCCTCTGTGTTTGACTAATGTTTTCAGTTTATTTAGTTTATTTGTGTAGTTTGAGAGAGAGCGAGGTCTGCTCAGCTGCTCTGTATACAGCAGCAAATCGATATGATTCTGATTTACATGAGAATTCCAGTAACATGGAGGTTGAACCATGAAAAAAATCACAGATCGCCTGTATAGCACTTTGACAATTAAAACAATAAAAGACTGCATACAAACTGATATCAGGGTCCGATAACATTTTTATGTAGAATTACCGCCTCGCGATTGTATGCCTCTGCACACCAATCAAATTGCAATTTCCATCCATGTCTGTCTCATGCAATATATGTAGTGACTGACCGACAGCTTGGTCACATGGTGCAACAACAATCACCTGAAGCTAGATATCAGCAGAACCAAAGAGCTTGTGGTGGACTACAATGCTTCAAATATGGATGTTGCTGCAAACAAGCTCCAAATTCTGAGCCATGGATGCCTCACACACATCTTCAACCCGGCAGCACGGAAGATCTAAACAATCTAATCTCCCCCCTTTTTTTTTGTTTTTGCAGAATATTATGATGTCACCGTGCAATTGACCGTTGAACTTCTGGATATAAAATGTTGTGAATTCATCTTCATTATCCTGTTAGTTAGACATTTGTTTTAAATTTTTGTCATAATTAATGTATGAATTCTTGAGTTATGTCTAAAAATTTGTTTAAAAGGTTACTGTTACCATGACCTTTGTGTAATCCACAAATATATAATCAGTTTGTCCTTGGGTCCATGTGACATTTGTGCCAAATTTGAAGAAATTCCCTCAAAGCGTTCCTGAGATACCGCGTTCATATGCATAGGAATGATGTGAGGTCACAGCGACCTTGACCTTTGACCTCTGACCACCAAAATCTAATCAGTACATCCTCAAGTCCAACTTGACATTTGTGCCAAATTTGAAGAAATTCCCTCAAGGTGTTTCTGAGATATCATGTTCACAAGGATGAAATTGAACCAGATCTTCACTGGATGCCAGTATACTCCAGTACGCGACATTTCTTTTCGTAGGATGGGTAAGGAATGACCCGCCCTACCCTGTCTCTGATTGGCTTACCCGTATATTCTTACCCTAACCTGTCACCACTCCTCATGTTTAAACCTTAAGAAACCCAGCAGGTCCAGCCACTTGTCAGCCATCCGAGGAAAAGAAAATTTAGCTAACAAACCGAGCTAATGCCGCTAATTTATAAAAAACGTAGAGATAAGAAAAATAAAAGACACAAACTTGCTAGTTAATAAGTCATAACGGTATAGTTGCCGTGTTACCGGCTAGCATTTCAGTAGCTAGCTAGCTCTGAATGGTCGCTAATTTACCAGAGCTATACAGTAAGTTAGCACTTTACAACAGGGTTAATGTGGCATCGTCAAAACCCGTCTGCCTCCAGCATACATGTAGGACATTATAAAAAGTACATTAAAAAGTTAACTCACTTTCATTAAGCAGCTGCGTACATAATGCTTACAGCCAGCAGGGGAAGCCATGTTTCCTCCAAAATTTAACTCTTCTTCGTGTGCGATGACGATACTGCGCTCTTTTCTTCTTCTTTTTTTGACAGCGTAGACACATAATACTGCCTCCTGTCGTTTGAGAAGCATAACTAGTCCGGCAGTCATGAGTTTATGCGTTTTATATACAGTCAATGGTCTACTCTATACTTTCACCAAGGACAGTTTTTTGCTCTCACATATGCTAAAATTTGATGTCAGCCAAAACTATATTACTGGTTATGTGTGAAAAAAAATTGCTATGACAAAGGTGATGTAATATCAGTGGCACCATTCCTTCCATCTTTCTCTCTGTTTAACTTTTCCACCAATGAGTTTGGTTGTCGCATTATAGTGATACATGTTTTCTACTGTACTTTCTTTTCTTTGTTTGACAATTACTACTTCCTACATGTACAGATTTCAGTGGATATTGATCAAATGATCGCCGTCTCCAGTTAAATACATGGCGCCGCTGGTGTAGTGGTATCATGCAAGATTCCCATTCTTGCGACCCGGGTTCGATTCCCGGGCGGCGCACACGTTTTGCTACGATAACTGCGCGTCAACATGAAAATATTTAAATGTGTCATGAATTGTTGGTGATCTGTAGCAATAACCTAAAAGTCTTAATCAATACTCTGACAAGTTACCACCTATGTCAGGATGGTTTAACATAACATGCTATTCGCAGATGCGTCCAGCTGTGATTTCCTCTAATGTGCACTTTGGTCAATAAAGGTATGGCCACGAACAAGCTAATGGAAATATTTACTCTGCTGCACAGTTACGCAAAGCTACAAAAACCCATGTATCATGTATCTGTAGCTTACGCTATATACAGATGTGGAGGCAGGCCTACATCTAGGTGTGTGGGAGAAAGAGCGCTTGATTTTGGCTTCATTTCAGCGCGCAGGTTGACGTTGCTGACGCCGCTCCTCCGCCATCTTCAACTTCCTATTGTTTGCATCAGACTGAGGCTGCCTGTTGTGTGTGTGAGAGCAGAATCGGCCACCGATTTATCATTAATTAGTAGATATAGTATTTACATTCGCGGTCGCTCACGTTCAACACAAAACCATTTGTATGTCATTGGATTAAATACCTCTCAGGACGCGACCACTAAACCTTGACGATGGAGGATGATCAACCCAGAACATTGTGAGTAACGGCGGCCCTGTCTATGTTCTGGATCGGGAAGGCTCCGTGTAACTACGGCGCGTCCGAAATGTTTCCACGTTGTTGTTTCAATTAAACATTGCAATACGTTGAAATTTAGCCACAGGATCGTGTCTTATTTGCGGTATAATTCCTTGGCAACAATACCAACGTTTCTAAATACAATAAGACACGTAGCATTTTCGCCGTAAAGTTTTGTTTGATTTAGTCGCATAAATAGATGGCACAGTATCTCGCCTGAAAATGGAACTGCGGGGCTAGCTAAGATGCAAACGCAGCTAGTCAGTCGCTTCTTCGAAAATGCGCAGGCTTCGTTGAATTACAGCTTTATTCACAAAATAGTCTAGTTTTATTATCAATAGACAATGCGTTAGTTAAACCGTCGCTTTAGATGTGTAATTTTTTTAAGTACCGTTATTTGCCAACCCTCTTAGCATGTAGCATGAGGCCCTTTTGAACCGGCTAGCGTTATCTTTAGCTAGCTGGTAGACAAGCCACGTCAATGCTCGGAGAGACGGCCCGGGACAGCTCCAGTAAGGTGGTGACCGTACTCGAGTTGTTTATGCAATATTAATACTATCCCCAATAGCATTTAGCTCACAATTATTGTTTTTTGTAAATAAATACAGGGAATTGTTGTGGGTTGTAGCTAGCCGGTTAACTAGCCTTTGTTTGCATGCTACTTCCTGTTTGACAAAGACTCAATTCCCCCTCATCTCTCTTCTTGTTTGTAGGTATGTGGGGAATCTGTCCAGGGATGTCACCGAGCCCCTTATTCTGCAGGTCTTCACACAGATAGGACCCTGCAAGAGCTGTAAAATGATAGTAGATGTGAGTGTTATCCCCTCTGGTATTTGTTATTTGATTATAGGATATGGCATTCAACAGGAGCCTGAAAGGTGATGGTGCTTAATCTACATATATGTGCTTGATATTGATTTTCCTCTCCCAGTTTATCATATCAGGCCTGACAACCCAAGCTACAGTAGGTGGCTCTTGTCATCTGCAGTGATTAAATTGTCGCCTTTGCTATGGACTTCATATCAGTCTCATTTTCCCATTGACAGACGGCTGGAAATGATCCATACTGCTTTGTGGAGTTCTATGACCACAGGCATGCTGCTGCCTCATTGGCAGCCATGAATGGAAGGAAAATAATGGGTAAGGTAAGCTATCGTGTCTACAGGGTGAGTGGGGACGGTGGGCTTAAGTTATGCTGAATTGAGGTTGTGTGCCTTCTAAAAACCAACAAAAAAATAGTTGATTCGATTCTCACCTAGGGAATCTCGAACATTTCAGAGTGTTGCTACTGCCAGAAAGTCCGTCTGTTGGTAAAATTAGTTTCGTTATGGCCTTTTAAACCCAATGGTCTTGGAATATATGAAAGTGTAGTCTTGAATGTAGCGGAATGTTGGTCATGTTTAAAGCAAAGTAACATTGTAGAAGAAGAAATAAATGATAGAAAGCTAGAAAGCTGATAGAAGCTAGTGCTGTACTGTTAATAAAATCTTTAAGGCCATGCATTAGAAAGAAAGCAAAGCAAAAAGTCTGGGAGACAAGCTGACAGGTTATCTAGAACAACAGAGCATTAACATAACATAACATTTGAAAGATAACCAGGCTTTAAGAAAGAATATTAAAATAGGGCTGGAAGGTGTAATAGGGAGTTGAGGTTTTGGATTCAGTGCTAGGACATGAACTGGAAATTCAAATGACTGTAATGCTGAACTGAAACCACACCAGACAGCTCACTAACAATTGCATTTGCTGTTATTGGCTCATTACTCCCATTATAGTACTTAAACATTGCATTGGTTCCCCCTTTGTATCATAAGGTGTCTACTTTTTGCTTTTATGCTAATAAACTACCAACATCCAGTTATTAAAGCTAATTGCAGAGTATTTTCTCTTAAGTTTTGATCTTAAGATTTTATATACAATGAATTTTCATTCACCTTGTCACTTGACAAACACAGGATGGAAATTAATGATAAGGCATTAAGTCAGCTTAAATTTAAAATCTCTTTTAACGTTGATTTTTACATTTTTAAGTGGCTTTAAGGCTGCCTTTAAACTATAGACCCATGTAGTGGAGATTACCAAGTTTTACTGTCAGTGATGTAAACATACCCCACCTGGCCTGTTCTTTTTCTGCCCCCCTGTGCAGGAGGTCAAAGTCAACTGGGCCACGACGCCAACCAGCCAGAAAAAAGACACAAGTAGTAAGTACAAGTGCTTCTCAGTGGGAAAAGTCTGTTTCATAAAACTCAGAAATGTTAATGAGTTAGAAAGATTGAAAATCATTCTGGAAGATTTTCATAACATATTTATCTAGTTATTTCATTTACTTCGCTGGAATGTGGTTTTGCCAAGATTGCTCTTGTTTCTGTCCTTCCCCCATCAGCAAATTTGCAATTCTAGGCAGGAAGTCTCGATCTATAAAAAAAAGTATAAAAGGTTGAAATAAAATTTGTATTGTAACATACGACATGTCTAAACTATGCCCTCCCCCCACAGATCATTTTCATGTCTTCGTTGGAGACCTCAGCCCAGAAATAACTACAGAAGACGTCAAAGCTGCCTTCGGTCCGTTTGGCAGGATATCGTAAGTATCCAGAAGATGATGAAATCAAGAATAGATGGAAGAAAATGAATATAAAGTGTACTAAAAACAAATTGTGGGTAGATGCATTTATAGAGGGATCGCCCCAGGAAATGTGATTTATAAATTTGAGAATTGTTGAAGAATAAATTATTATTGTTTTACTCTTTTAGTACTGTTAAGTCTCATGTTGTGCTGCATGTTTTTAATATACTCATATTGGTGTGTTTGTCCACAGAGATGCTCGTGTTGTGAAAGATATGGCTACAGGGAAATCTAAAGGCTATGGCTTTGTGTCTTTCTTCAACAAATGGGTCAGTACAGAGACGGGATGACTCGCCAGACTGTTAATCTTAGTGCAATGTCATGTTAATGATGCTGTTACTTCTTCTTACAGTATTATCATAAAAAATGCACCAAAAGACAGAACAATTTTTCTCTAATATTATTTAGGATTGGTGCAACACCAGACATTTTCAGGCATTTTGGCACACATTACTGTTTTGTTTTTTTTATTTATGATTTTTGCTTCTGAAGGGCTGCATTTTATATTTTACATCATTAGACTTCAACTCAATGGAATAACCAGATTTTGTTTTCGTTCCAGGATGCAGAGAACGCCATTCAGCAGATGGGTGGTCAGTGGTTAGGAGGCAGACAGATTCGAACTAATTGGGCCACAAGAAAGCCCCCCGCCCCAAAGACCACCTATGAAAGTGCGTTGACCTAAATGTATATGTTTTGCTTTTTTACACAGGACGTTTGGATTCATGTATTAACAGTAACGCCTTCTCTGTCTTCTGCCAGCAGCTAACTCAAAGCACCTATGCTTTGATGAAGTTGTGAATCAGTCCAGCCCCAGTAACTGCACTGTGTATTGCGGCGGAGTCAGCACAGGACTGACAGGTAATGAAATAACATTGCTCACACCGGTATGATTATGATGCTGACATTGGTAGTATCAGGTAAATACAGCAAAGAGTTCAATAAGATATAATGAATAAAACGGCAAATAAGTAGCAGTGAGCACTAATTTAAAGGGCAAGGCTGCTCCTATTTTTATCTGTTTATCATTATACAACATTGCAGTGTACGATATGTATATATTCCTTCACTAAAACGAACACAGCCATTGTGCTATATCAACCTCAGCTTGTACAACTAACAACGCCTTATAAAAACAAAAGAGCATGCTCAGTGGTGTTTTCCTTGTCAGAGATGCTGTATTTTGAATCCAGAGACTGAAAAGAGTCAGAATGAAAAAAAATCACTGGCTGTTAGGGTTGGGCCGGTGCAAAAAATCTTTCAAGCCGGTTTGATATTGAGCCATAGACCGGACCGGTATACCGGCTTTTACCACTAGGTGTCACTAGTGACTCAACTGCTCCCGAGTTAAACATGGAATAAGACCGTTATCAGCACCACAACCCATCAGAACAACTGTGACGCATCGTATTTTCATTTCTTACACAAACCATTCAACGTAACGTATATTCTTCTGAAGTTTAACATCAAAATGATAAATAAAATAAAACTTCAGCCGAGTGCAACTTGAGAAAAGATGGCAGTCGCTATGTTCCGGGTGTGCATTGGAACCTTGCAAGTCAATGAATTTTCCACAACACGTTCCTGCCAGTATTTCACAGTAAAATCCTTAAAATGAAGGGTTTCTGTCCATTAGAACGCTAGTGCTTTTAATTTAAAACTCATACAGGAAGTGTTGATTTATATTTACATCATAATGCAACTCTCAACTCTAGTAACACTACAAGACAACAGGGAAGCAGCATCCCGTAGCGCTGAGCTAATCTGCTCCTAGGGCTCCTTCTAACTAGCCACATACTGCTAGCTCTCTCCACCTTCACCTGACAAATACTGGTTTAGTCGAGTTGTGTAAAATTAAAGCTTGTTGTTTAAGCTTGTACAGTGGTCCAGACCGGTAAAACCGGAGACCTAGCCAACCTTACTGGCTGTGTTCATCTAAGTGAAAGAAAATATCTCCTTCTGTGTCTCTTCTAAGAGTTCTTGAAAGACACTTGAGTTCTGTTGCATGTAGGTATAATATATCAATCAAGCTGTGGCTACACAGACAGTACTTGGCAGCAGGATTAATTCATTGAGGTCTCTTCTTGGTCCATCTGTGTTATCTTTTCATAACAAAGTTTTAGCTAAGTTTATTCTGCTCAGAGAGGTCATTCTAAAGCCCTGCGGTGTTATCAGCAAAATTTAGACTGGCCAATGAATTTAAGGGTGTTTTACTCACCTGTAGTTCCGTTTATTTGGTCTGGACCAGGGAAAAAAAATTCTACATTCTAACTAGGGCTTCAGCTATTGATTATTTTGTAATCAAGCATTCTACCAATCATTCCAATAATTAATCGAGTAATCGATACGGGGCCCATACAGAAGTAGCTGCTACAACTTTATTTTCTACTTTTGGCCATTTAAAAAAAACAACATAATTGTAACCAGTTAGGAGCAGTAAAAGACAATTCTATTGTGTGCGCGCTTGTAGACGGCCCGGGCGCTGCACCGCCTTTGCAGCTGAGTTCTGCCTTTTTGACATTTGTGAATCTATTATGAGAAGATGAGAAGAGTAAATTCTTATGTGGGTTGATTTTTAAACTGTCCCTAATGTATTATGTATTAACTAATGTATTATTTATATTTTCTTATATATATATTTACATTTTTTCTGACTGACCCTTGGTTTAAGTCCCTGCATCTCCTGACAGAACAGTACAGTTGAATTTGAGCCTTCATACAGTTTTCTCAGCCTGACATTGTTGAAACAGAGCAGCTAATATTGCCGTAGCGAGACACCCAGCCAGGTTTGTCATGTTTCCTGAGTATTTCATCTTGTAAAGGTATTGTTCACATATGGCAAATGTCTTTTCTGCCAAATCCAAAAATATTTCCAGACTTGTGATTTATTCCTGAGAGGGGAGTAAATATCCTTGTCTTTTTACTAGACTGCTTGCCAGTATCTTCCTGGTGCTAGCACTGTTTGAATGCTTAGGAAGGAGGTGTGCTTGGATGGAAACAGTGACACAGACTTCAAACTTCAGACAGACAATTTCAAAATGAAGCTTTACCTTAAAGATGATGATATGGAACGCTGTTTACACCTTGTTGTTACACCCCTAATGCCCGTCCTTATTTCACACCAGCCCAAATGAATTGTACTAACCAGCTGAACACAGGGTTTGAAATGAACACAAGTTAGGTATAAAAACGCTCAAACATTACAACCACCAAGAGACTCATACTTGAGGATTTAATATGCAAGATCTCTGATGCAGCAAATGTTTTTTCATGATGCATCATCAACTCTAATGTTCCCTCTCTGTTTGGCTTTCAGAGCAACTGATGAGACAGACCTTCTCTCCCTTTGGACCAATCATGGAGATCAGAGTTTTCCCAGACAAAGGCTATTCATTTGTGAGGTGTGTGAAAAGTTACATATTTATGTCCATTTTTTAATTTTAATTTTCAAAGCAAGGCAAAAGTATGATGCACTAGTTCTTGATCCTGGTCCTCTGGGGGTCCCACTGATTTTTATTGTAGCCATGTAATCATGAATTAAACGGGTTCACTACAATGTAGGAAAGAAGCCTGCAGGGCTCTAAACATGGAGGACCTTGATTGAGAACCATTGAAACATGTTTTTATTATAAAAAAGAAGCATAGATTTTTATCCACATACAAATACTCCTATGTTTTCTGGTGGCATGACTAATTTGAAAGGGCACTTATTTAAAGTACTAATTCCAGTCTATGCTATTTAAACAAGATGTCTGTTAGTTGTTTGCAGCGTTGAATTAACAGTTCTGTGTTGGTTTTTTTTATGTGACCACGTGGTCACAGTTTGCTAACAGAACAGATCTCCAGCAGAGATGTGGTCACCACATCTCACTAAATATCTCTGAAATGAGGTTCAGCGTGTCCTTAGTCTCTCTTCTCCCTGTTTTTGTCCAGGTTTAACTCCCATGAGTCAGCAGCCCATGCCATTGTGTCAGTGAATGGTACCTCAATAGAGGGCCACATAGTCAAATGCTACTGGGGTAAAGAGACCCCGGACATGATGAACACGATGCAGCAGGTGCCTATGCCCCAGGTAAGGAACTCCGTATTAGGTACTCTCACACCACATCATCATGCGTTTCCCACACATTTAATTGGGCAGGCTGCTCAGGTATATTAACAAATGCCGAAATATATTTAGCAACCTATTGTAGCATATTTTTACATTACTTTTTACAGAGAAAGAGAGCGTTCTCTGGTATGACGTCCTTCCTGTAAGTGCACTGATTGTGGTGTGACCATCGACATTGTTTTAAGCTCGTTGTGCACCTGGTCGGTGTGATGTCACTCAGTACCACGTTGGTTTGGGTGGGCTACGTCACTCACAACAAGCCTCCACCACACGCGGCTCGCGTGCCATGAAAACCGAATCACGGGTGAAAAAAAATTCAAAATACAAGTTTATAGTTTAAGTTTAAAGGCAACTTTATAAAACATCCTGCTGATGAAGAAAAAGGAGGGGGGGGGGGGGGGGGGGGGGGAGCAGATTAAAGCAGTTTGTAAGTAAACATTAAAATAAGTTGGATAATCATTTTAAGCCATGTGCTGTATAAAGAACACTAGTTGCTTCTTAGAAGCTTGTAAGACAAAATAAGCATAAGATGACCTCTGCAAGTTAGTGCTGCTGTGTATCATATAACATCAATTTGAAACCCCTTTATTTTATTTAATCACACTCATATATATTAATGGAGGAAGTGTTTCTAACGGCTGCCTTAAACCACACTTAAGCCATACTTTTTGTACTGTACCCTACAGCAGAACAAGGTGAGCTTCCCTGCAGCCCAGCACTATGGCCAGTGGGGCCAGTGGTACGGCAATGGGCACCAAATCAGCCAGTATGTCCCAAATGGGTGGCAGGTCCCCACCTACGGCGTCTACGGCCATGCTTGGAACCAGCAGGGCTTCAAGTAAGTAGCACGGTGTGCACAGGGCTACCCTTCACCGCCTCCTCCTTCTACTCCAGCACCATCAGAGTACCCCTTCAAGACCGGGGCAGCGAGAGCCAGCTCTGGCCACAGGAGGGAGCCATGACCTCCCTCCCCCAACCCCACATCTCCCCTCCTCCCCTTGCCAGCCCCTCGTCTTGAGAGGATTAAGAAATATACACTCACACACACATACAGAGAACAATCTGAACTTTAATTTTGAATCATGTATCAGTGTGTCATCACTGTGCACATCCTAATAACTTAAGGGGTTTGTTCCACAACATTTTTGTCAATTGAGTTACAGGACTTCATAGTTCAAAACTAGTCTGTTCCCAAAATGATTGGAAGAAAACTGATTAAAAACTAGCTGAAAGCTTATTGTTTGAACTTCAATAAATTGAAAGATAATTGCCTTAAATCAGCTGAACAAGATAAAAGCTAAAAGCTCAGAACAAAGTTTTCACTTACTTTTCCACACATGGGGACAATTTGCTGATGAAGAATTTTTTTCCCTCTATGTAAGATTGCCTACTGTGTGTAAGGACTGTTCTTTTAAGGCTGTTCAGTTGTTTTGTATGTCTACACTCATGTCATATCTTGTTACATTATTGTCCTTTTGATTTAATTTTTTACATATACCATGAGGGTTTCATCTGTATATGAATGTCAGTAGGCCATGTTAAATATTATCAAATTTTGTTTTTATTTAGACAGCCTATGTGCAGTGACATGTTGTGCACTCAAGAAAAATAAAGGAGAGGCCATATGTTGACAGTCTAAAATTCTTGGTGACTAGCTGCATGAATAGGTGTGAGGTAATGAAAGCAGTGATAGTGTGTTTGATTGTCGAATGTACAGTAATTACACAATTCCTGAGAAAGAGGCTAGGCCTCTCTTTGACTTCAAATTTGAGGTTAAAACTTTATCAGGTATAAGCTGTCTTATCTCCACAGTGAACTTAGAGTTAAGTTTTATTACATGAATGATACAAGACTAAAAACACGTTGTGGATTAAGCTAGAATTGTTTTAATACTTTGTGGCCAAAGTGTTGCTAGAGGAACTGGAAGAGTAATCAGTTGTGGATGATGAATAGCGGCTGGGTGAAATAACGCATTATTAGTGAGGTCAACATTAACGGCATTACCTGTAGTTAGGGGTGGGGCCATCTAATGATTTTAGATTGTGATAGAAATTTGCAATGTTTATTGTTCTCTTCTGTTTCCAAACTTCACATAACCTCATTGACTAGCACATCGACGAATTACTTCACGTGGCTCTTCCTCGGCTGACGTAAATAATGCAGTGTGCGCCTCATGGTAGATGTAATTGTGTTTTAATGTTGCAAATGGGGAAATTCATAGGCTGGCTACAGCCGACAGGGCATTTAAAAAAATGCTATTTTTTAAATTTAGATTGTGGATCATGATTGAGATTAAATAGATTGTGATATTTTTTGGCCAGATTGCCCCCTCCTGTCTGCAAAGAGCATTTACACAAGGTACAGGAGCTTAACTTTATTGATCATTTAAATCTCCAGACATGCTGACAGGATCGGTCAGGATCCATGTTAACTAATGTTCTTTATTTGTCTCCACATCCACAAGGTTAAACACACAGTCCAGGTTCATACAGTTAAATTATTTGGAGTAAATGAGCCGTCCTCCTGATAAATCCTGAGCTCCATCAGAGCTGTCTAAAAGTATTTATTTCAGACGATAAAATTTTAATTCTGTTTCCTCTGCCCTGTCAGATTTAGAACTACAGCTGTAATGTTTGCTGCAGAAATGTCCCACGATGTTTGCTACGTTATTGCGCGTATAGAAAGTTTTCATTAAAGTAAATCACTAAAAAACAACAACGAACACAGTTTAAAAGACTGTACAGGGAGTGGTACAGGTGCAGTGAAATACCAATGTGGGTGTGGGTCTCTAATGAGAAGAAAATGATTTGTTCGGGTGAGTGTCGGGTGGTTGATTTATGTTGATCCGAGCATCACCACCAGCAGATGTGTCTGGGTGAAACTATATGTCCAAAAAAATGGCTGACTGTATGCTGGGTACAGCTCTTATATGTTTATAATTATCAGCATTTGGGAGGGGGGGGGGGTAGAAAGGAATATTTAGCTTGCTGCGCTTAGCCTGTATGCTTTGTCTGCTTTTCCACCCATGTTTAATCAAATTACTCTTAACCTGTGGCCCCTCCAAAGAGCCTCTTACTTTTCTTTTTCTGTTTTGTTTTTTTTTTTTTGCTAGCTTGATTTTTGCCCAGCCTACCTCACTCTCAAAACCTCTGCCTTCTTGTTCTCATTCTAGCCTGTCCAGATTCTAGTAGCTCTAATATAAACCGTCCCTTTTGCTCCCTTTCGCCTTGTCTCTTCTAACCTGCTGGCATTTTGTCTTTCTCTCTCTCTCTCTCTCTTTACCTCGTTTTTTTGCAGTCACTTACCGGCCAGTGCTGGGTGGACTGGCATGAGCGCCATCAGTAACGGTGGGGTTATGGAGCCTACACAGGGATTGAATGGGAGTATGCTAGCCAACCAGCCCGGTATGGGAGCCACAGGATACCCCACACACTGATAAGTGGGCAGGGTGGGAGTTTTGTCAACCATCAGCCTCTCATTGGCTGTACGGTGCCCTGCGGGGTTGTGTAACACCGCCTCCATTTGTGGCAGGACTTTTACTGGGATGTGTGGAACCGAATGGGAAGGTTGACGTCTAAGGAGATGTAAATGGGAATTCATGGGTGGGGAGGGAGGGAGGGAGGGGGGGGGGGGTTTGAGGTAACGGGAGCCAGGGCGGAGCGATTTGACCCACACAGGTATTTACACCCCTTGTGGTAGGCAAGACTGGCCATGAACCAGGGCTCTTACCATTTTTAAGTTAACTGTAAATGAGTATAAAACTGTAAAGGAGAAACTTTTGAATTTTTTTTTTCTTTTTTTTTTCTGGGTTTTACAAATTGCTTCCATTTTCACATCTTTCCTCTGACACAGCCACCGAGAGGCTTTTTTTTAAAAGAAAGTGTTAAAGTCTGAAAGTCTGAGTCGTGCTAAGTTATGAACTTTAGTTATTATTTGAGGAATGGAAATCTGTTTAATTTGTTCTCTTGGATTTAAATCAATTGCAGGGATTGTTGCCACTGCTTTTTCTCTGTAAGGGCAGATAAATATTGCACAGTTTTTTCCTCTCGTACTTGGACAAATTTGACCACCAAGAGTGTTTTCCTTTCTGCATTCCATTTCTCCTTCATATCTTTCGGACGGCCTCAAATCTTTTTCGCCACATGTAAATAACCATTAATTCATTTGAAACGATGTAAGTAAAAATGCTACTGTTAACTGTGGGTGCTTGCTTTCTTTTTTCTTTTGATAACCTCGACAGTTAACTCCCAACATTGTACTTAGCGGAGTGGCACTACCAAATGTGACGCTGGCACAGTGCAAACACACGATTCTTCCATGCAGGGATAAGTAAGCATTGCCATGCAGTGCATACTTAAAAAATTTAACATAATTCAAATGTTAAAGGGTGAACATGTTTGACACTTCTGATGGTTTTTAAATATCTATTGAAACGCCAGTATTTTATATCACAAATCTGAGTGGATTCAACCTTTACACTTGCTCATTTTGCCAGAGAAATGGGGAGGCCTACATTGTAACTGTTGCCTTATAGAGCTGGTTTCTTTTACCTGACAAGATACTCTTTTTAAATTAGGCAGTGCCTACAGACATTTTCAGACCCTTTGTATAGAAAGGTGTTAGCCCCGAGAACTGAAGACTCTGCTACTGTAATCATTGTTTTCTTGCTTTGTCCAATTAAAATGCTAATGCACATAAACTACGCTGTGTTTGTTTTTCCTTTTTCTCATCGAGGGGTTGTTATTCCCGGGAACATTTTTGGATCTCATGTTCAGAAACTGCCTGAACATGAAAAGATTGTAACTTGAGAAGAGGGTGTTTGAGTTCCTCATGTTTATTACTCAAACTGTAAGCATAAAACTGTATGAAACTACACTTTCCTGCTCAGCAGCCATCTTACATGTAGTCCCAATGTATAGTTCATATCAAGTGTAGAAAACTACATACATTTTATGAGCTGGTTGACCTGATTACCCAAAAACTTTGTAATCATGCACTGTCACCATTTATTGTCCATCCATAATCTATTATCTATAACTGCTTATCCTTTGGAGGGTTGTGAGGGGCTCGAGTTGATCCCTGCTGACCTTGGGCAAGAGGCAGGGTACAATCTGGATGCTTCATCGCAGGGCTGACACATTGAGACAACCATTTACTCTCACAAGCACCTGTAAGGGTAATTTTTGAGACACCCATTATCCTGTTGGCATTACTTTGGACTGTGGGAGGAAATGGAAGCACCCGAGGAAACCCACACTCTCATGGGGAGGACATGCAAACTACGCAGGATCGCACCCACAACCCGTTTACTTCAATGGACTGTCAACCTGCTCCAAAAAATGTAACAGTGCTGCATTGTTTAGCAGGGGTTGAATCCTTTCAGATTGTTGACATAAAATACTGTGAGCAGTTAATGTACACTGACATAATTGTTAAAAAGATGAGTCTGGTCTAGCTGAGCCATACTGGGCAGCCACTATTTGCCTACATCGTATACTTGCACTGTAGGCCAAGGGGTCAGTGTGTTACTTTATATATAAATTGATATTATGATATTAATATAATTGCTTAATATTTTTTTGTGCACGTACACGGTCTGCTAAGTTGAAAAGCCCAAAGTCCATGGCAAAGGGAGCTCCTTACTCCCACAGAAAACACCGCCCCTGACATGCCTGAAACGCCTCATCAGTAGTTTAGCCTTTACTTCCGTGACTTTGTGATATCACTATGTCACACTTTGCATAATGCATGCCTTATGGCTGGTCTGGCCCCGCCCTTGGGCAGAGCTGTAGCTTGGCACACACCCCTGACCGGGAAGAGTTTTGTTAGAGGTATCGCCATGTCGAAGAGACGCTGTGTTTTTAACTGAGGGCGAATTTCCTTTGTATGGACTACCTAAAGAAAAAGCTAGAAATCCTTGGTTAAAGAAGAAAGCCCCCAACCTGTTTTGTCACAGCCACCTGACCAATCAGCAGACTGGGTTTTTCAGGAGGGGGGCCTTAAAGAGACGGGATCTAAAAGAGAGTCTTTCAGACAGAGGGTTTAAAGGGTGCCGCTGCAAGGGACAATATGGGAAAGATAATGTGTTTTTTATCATTAAAGCCTGTAAATGTATTAATAAAGTTAATATATAAACTTGAAAATGAGCATAATATGGTCACTTTAAGGCCTATTTCTGATTGTCAACAAATTTCTGAGGACCACCTTCCCAAATAAATGACCGAAGGGTCGTCTCCTACATCACTTTATTTATTTCAAAAACCATTTTGTGCCACTGGATCTGAGGGAATGATAGCTAGCTAGCTGTAGCAGACGTTAGTTAGCTGTGGCAGACGTTAGCTAGCTGTAGCAGATGTTAGCTAGCTGTGGCAGACGTTAGCTAGCTGTGGCAGACTTTAGTTAGTTGTGGCAGACATTAGCTTCCTGTGGCAGATGTTAGCTCGCTGTGGCACATGTTAGCTAGCTGTGGCACATGTTAGCTAGCTGTGGCAGACGTTAGATAGCTATGGCAAACATTAGCTAGCTGTGGCAGATGTTAGCTAGCTGTGGCAGACGTTAGTTAGCGGTGGCAGATGTTAGCTCACTGTGGCACAAGTTAGCTAACTGTGGCACACGTTAGCTAGCTGTGGCAGATGTTAGCTAGCTGTGGCAGACGTTAGCTCGTTGTGGCACACGTTAGCTAGCTGTGGCAGACGTTAGCTAGCTGTGGCAGATGTTAGCTAGCTGTAGCAGACATTAGCCAGCTGTGGCAGACGTTAGCTAGCTGTGGCAGACGTTAGCTAGCGGTGGCACATGTTAGCTAGCTGTGGCACATGTTAGCTAGCTGTGGCAGACGTTACCTAGCTATGGCAAATGTTAGCTAGCTGTGGCAGACGTTAGTTAGCGGTGGCAGATGTTAGCTCGCTGTGGCACACGTTAGCTAACTGTGGCACACATTAGCTAGCTGTGGCAGATGTTAGCTAGCTGTGGCAGACGTTAGCTCATTGTGGCACACGTTAGCTAGCTGTGGCAGACGTTAGCTAGCTGTGGCAGATGTTAGCTAGCTGTAGCAGACATTAGCCAGCTGTGGCAGACGTTAGCTAGCGGTGGCACATGTTAGCTCGCTGTGGCACACCTTAGCTAGCTGTGACAGACATTAGCTAGCTTTGACAGACGTTAGCCAGCTGTGGCAGATGTTAGCTAGCTGTGGCAGATGTTAGCTCACTGTGGCACACGTTAGCTCAATGTGGCACACGTTAGCTAGCTGTGGCAGACGTTAGCTAGCTGTGGCAGACGTTAGTTCGCTGTGGCAAATGTTAGTTAGCGTTGGCACACGTTAGCTAGCTGTGACAGACGATGCTGATGATGCAATGAGGATAGAATTGAGAATAGCTGCTGTAGACTATACTCTTAACGTTTGATGTTTCTCCAACTGACAGTTTGACACGTCAGAGGAGAGAAAGCACAGGTGCATTTCATATAATGATGGCTACATTCAACCTAGGGGAGGTATTGTGCGTGCTGGCTGACTGGAAATGAGTCATGGATCATGTTACTTATTGTGTACTCTTTGTGCCATGACAAGTCAAAATGTAGCAACAGCCAGAAATTTAGAATTGCATCTAGTGGGAATATTGGACAAAACCTCACTGGGTATTAATGATGAGGCTTATTATTTATATTACAATTGCCTGAGAAAAAAAGTTCTAGCTTTTACAAAGCCTGTAGAATAAAGCACAACACCTGCAGTCCAACAATAGGTAAAGTCAGTCTTTGTATCAGTGTTAAGCTTGTTGACAGGAGCTGGAATAAACAAAGCTGCAGCTCTAGTTGTTTTACAGACTGCAACATGGAACTGCTGCCTCAGGTTTGGGGCTCAGACGCCACCGACTCTCAACTTGGCTATGAAATAGACCCTGAACATTATTCTGCAAATCTAGATGGAGCCTATGGTGTCTATTCAGTATTCCAGTGATTTCACACAATTATATATGCCATCAAAATGTGGACCCAGTCACTGTTGCCATACATCACGGATGCAGTGGTCTGCAACACTGGGTTTACATTCAAATCAAATACTACAGACAGACAGTTCACAGAGAAATGGATCTTTGGAATCATAGTGATGGTTTTCATTCTCATAAAGTTTCAAAACTCATTTTAAGTTTGTAGGCTGGGTTATGAGATATTGTACATTAAAAGTTGGGTCTATGCACCACTAAAGCACCAGTTTGCCCTGCAAGAACCACATGTCCTGTAAAAGCATGCAGACAGCCAACTGGCTAAATAGAAAGTGTAGCAATGCTGTCATGGTCATTTCCTGGTAATTTGTGGATGACCACATGAGATGCTGGGTGTCATGCAGACTCTGTGATTGTGCATTTGTGCACTAGGTGGCGCCCTCAGTCCATGTTTCCTGCATGGTGCTGCAGAGCAGGTGGCTGGCTTCGTTGTTATTTAGCACATCAGTCAGTCTGTCAGCATGATAACTGTCACAATGAGGTGTGTTTGTGAGCAGACAGTACTGTCCACCTGTGAGCTTGTTAATTCACTCACATAAATATTTTCTGTGTCTTCTAGTCAGCGTAAAATGTCAATTTTGTAACCTTTTATTATCTCAAGAAAGTGTGTCAAAGTATATATATATATATAAACTATGTGTGTGTTTGTGTCATGTAAGGCAGGAGCTCGTCTCAGTCAGTCAGAGTTATTGGGTCTGGGAGAGCCGCACAGTCTGTCTGGCTGGAATAACAGGCAGCAAGAGCTGACAGGCTGATAAATGGTTTGTCCCTTCACAGCTGCTCAGCCAGTACCCGACTGGGCTTTAATGGACGGAGAGTGGGAAGAGAGAGAGAGAGAGATGTCAGGAGATGAGTTAGTGAGCAGATTACAGCTGAAATCAATCAAAGCAGCCATGGTTCTTCTCTCTATTTGTCTGTCCTTTTTTTTTTTTTCCTACTGGTGTTTTGGTGTTACCAAAACTTACAAATATTTGCCCTTTTCTAAATAATATTCTTGTCATGGAGAATATATTAAATTTAACACTTAGGAAACGTTCTGTCATTGTGGGTGGGAGTATCCAGATTATGTGTTTTGGACATGTATAAATTTTGGATTCTTGTCACATCTGTTTAACATCCGTTATTTGTTTTTAAGCTGGTTGTTTAAGTGCAAAATTCTGCTAATATTTAAAAGGAATGTATTAAAATAACATGTAATTAAGTGCTACCTATCTGCACTGGGTTTATTTGGTAAGTTTGAATAAATACTCATTTTATTCGACACATGATGTATGACAATCTTTCCTTTCCTTTCCTTTCGTTTTCTTTCCTGTGCAAGATTTTTGTTTACAGGCTGGCTCAGCTTGAGATATGTACACAATTAAGCAAAGTGTGTACACTTGCACGCACACACGCACAGTATTAAAGACAACTTGGATTATATTGGACTTTGCACATTTGTTATGGACAGGGTCAAACAATAAACTACTGTAGTTTGAAGCGGGTAGACAAGTCTTTTTTTGGGTGTGTTTTAAAGTTATAATGTGTAAGATTATTGTAAGATTAGTAAGATTATTGTTGAGTCTCCTTGCAAAGTCGTCAAATGCTGATGCTTTGGATCGGTGGCCGGCCTGAACTATTATTATTAATAATAATAATAATAATAATAATAATAATAATATATTACTTTGTGAGAAGAAATAACTTCTCCCTTGCAAATAAAATTGAATTAATAAGCAATAAATTCATAATTAATTAATTCAATAAACTCAGGAGTTTAACTGCTGCACTCTGGTATGACCAGCAGCTCACTCTGGCTAATGTTAACATCAGACTTTAGATAAACATTGCTTTATAACAGTCCAATTGTGTTACTCTTATAGTGTTTAGCATTTTAAACAGCTAATTTAGCAGTTAGCATTGTCCCATAATTGCCAATTGTTTAAGATGGTGTTTCCCTGACTACAGGATTTTTTAACTAAAGAGCTGTTATCAAGGTTCAAACCAGACTATTATGCTAATAGAGTACTAATGTTGTTATATAGTATAGTACAGTATTAATGTTGTTTTAGTAAACAAAATGAATTAATTCCTAATAGTCCAGAAAGTTTAATGATACAATAATTGGTCTAATAGAAAAATATTACATGATGATAGTTTCTCCATTAGGGCTGGAGGACCAAAAAAACTGCTGATGAAACACAAAAGGCACTATGATATTATTTCTCCTTATCTTTGGTACATGACTATCCAAAGCCACATAAAAATAAAAAAAAGTTAGACAAGCTGACAATAAGAAACTATAAGAGGATGGCAATTTAACAACACCCTCCACCCCCCTGCTGAAACAGCTGATTCGTGTAAATCGGCCATCCACAAGCACAGACATGTATAGTGAACATGATGTTAGTTATTTCAAGGCATATACGGTAAACCGCTTTGGTCCAAATATCTTTTATGACTCATTTTGAGAGACGGAGAGGACAACAGGCCCCGGTGCACCGGCTGCACCGCCTGTATTTCAGCCACTGGTGACGTCAGTGGACGGAGGGAAACTGCAGGAATCGCAGTGTGTTTGTATTTCAGGCCGACTGAGAACTGTACAAAGTGTGCTGAAGCAGAAACAAAAGAGCTGAGGAAAATGTTGAGAGCTTGAGGGACACAAGGTGCCCTGTGAAATGTTCGAGTGAACAGTGTCTGTGTGTGTGTGTTTGTGTGTGTGTTGTGTGTTTGTTTTCATGCAACTGACAGCTTGCGGCAGTGGCTGACAGCAAATAAACATGTTCCAGTAATTAACCTTGACAGGCCCAATGTGGTGGCAACAGCAGAAACCTGCTAATGACACAATTAATCCATAATTAAGGCATTCTGTCACACCACACACACACACACACACACACCGAACATTGTGTGTGTGTGTGTGTTGTAGGTCTACGCAGAGAATTACAGTACACACTACAATGAGAGCACACAAGACACTGGATGATAATACTTCAAAAAGCTCATTGAAAATGTCTAATCTCTCGTGCCAATGAAATAACGTGTTTTTCTATGTGTAACTCAGCACAGAACAAAAACCAAAGCAATTAAACGCACAGGAATGTAACCGACTACTGTACAGTATAAATATGATAATTGTTATGTACAGCAGAGCAGCACGGAAGCATTTGTCTTTGAAGGCTCGGCAGTGTTTGCTAATGATGATGAACTCTTAAAATGTGTGCAATTTAATCATGACTTTTCTTTTAATCAGGTTTTGTTGGATCTGTTTTACATTGTTTTTAATTGCAGCCTGAATTGGCACCAGCGTTGACACGACGAGAAGTCTGGTGACTTCCAACTTACCTACCCTGTCTGTGGCACGCAACCTCAAGCCTATCGGCTCCTATCGAAGATGTGAATCTTTAAAAACGGGTAACAAAAGCTTTCAGTAATTTCCTAAAACAGCTGGACGCTGTAGTTTCATAGCAAACTTCACTCAAACGGGAGTAAAAAGTGTCGTCGTTGGGGACTATTTTCATCTTTTAATACATATTTGGTGCTCAGTGAGTATTTACTGCAGCAGGATAGTGTATGTGAGGAAAACAAAACCTACAGTGTGTGTGTTCATGGTAATGAAGGGACATTGTATCATTTTTAAAAAATATATATCAGAGTTTCAACACACACAATACTTGAGAGTAAGATCAATTAATTGGTGCTTTTCATGGGATTTTTAAAAGTAAGAAAATAAATAAATCACCAGCCTTCAATCCTTGTCAGAATGTTACAGTGAAGTTGTACACAGAGAATGAATTCATCACCTCACTGACACCTGAATAACTTCCGCAGCTCATTACACTGTGGATTTCAGTGAACACAGTTTATCCAGGACATTCTTGTTTGTTGTGCTGTTTCAACTGAAAAGTTACAGCAAGTCTGAGAACAGCACTTTACATTCAAGCTAAGCTAAAGAAGGTGAGAAGAAGCTACAAAATACAATTTAAAAAAAAGCAGCTTTTATCTCTCTGGCCTCATTTTCTACTGCTCATGTACCAAAACTGGATTCCATCTGGATGCAGCACCTCCGTCCCTCTACTGGTGCAGCAACGTAATCCTGCAGAGTAAACAGTCGACCATTTCACAGATTTTCACTGGGTATGTGTGAACGCGGATCATGTCTCAGCGAGTTGCTCGAGCTTCATTATAAAGAGATTTTTTTTTAAAAAAACACACAAATTAAACTATTTAGAAGCTAGATCTGGAAAAAGAATCACGATTGGTGACTTACGAACCTGACCATTGCATCATTCTATCCCATCATTATGTGGGTATTGGCTGGCTTAAAAGTTTTTGTGGGAGATGACATTGGATAATACAGCAACTCTGCCCTGGTTTACTTTTTGTTGAATTTATGTTCCTGTTTAATATTCCGGGCAATATTTTCAGCACACCCCAAGGACATTTCCAAGTGTCATACAACACATCCTGTATACATATTCAAGATCTCCTACTTGCTTTAAATGAAGTAACACAGGTTAAAATCTAATTAATGTAGAAAATTGAATCAACTTCGACTCTGAGCAGATGTAACGGGCTACAAGTGTGTGTGTGTGTGTGTGTGTGTGTGTGCGTGTGGGAGGTTGGACTAATAACTCACTAATATTCACATATTAATTGGAAAGAATTTATGTAATATAAATATCACATATTGTAATTGCTGATACATTATATA
>JBBPCS010000386.1:5728254-5746037 GCA_037974645.1 Hollardia meadi | reverse complement strand
GGGAGAGATTCAGCCTTATCGTTACATGTTTGAGCCTCAGTCAGACTCAGATGAGGAGTCTGTTGTGAACCAAAATCGGCGACTAGCAGACGTATCAGAATGCTACGTGTAGTTAGCATCTTTTGTTTATGTTGTTTGTTAGCTTGTTAGCTTGTGGCAGTGGCTGACACAGAGTTAGCGGTTGTGAAACGTACAATAATATCTGCTACGATGTTACAGTGTGTTCACATCTTGAGAGCCACCCAGGTTTGCCTGGGAACTGGATCATTGGCAGTAGAAGTCTTTGCTAATTAGACAGCGATTGGCTTTCGTATTTGTGACGCACCAAATCTAGCTAGCCCGGTGTACGTTTAAATCTCATATTTTTAGAAAGTGCACAGACATCTCCCCCTTCAGTAGAGGAATGTGAAAAAACTTTTCTTGTGACAATTTTTGGACAGATACAAGTCAGTATAGTCCAGTTCAGACATTTTAGGGGATGTAAACACACACATTTTTGAATGTATTGTTTATGTACTGTTTTCAGTTGAGTATATGCAAAAAAGGATTGCATGTACAGCGCCCCAACTTCAGGGATGTATTCATGGAAATAGTTTTTCTATTATTTTGGGTAACAGAACATGCCAGCATTGTCCCTTAATGATTATTCATATTTCCATAATTTACTCATGTAAATACCAAAGTAAACTTGTGTTAGTTACCAAATTAACACAAATGATCACATTCTGTTTTATGTTTTACAGTGTCACGACTTTTTGGAATCTGGGTTGTTACATGACTTTGTAGAAGCTACAGCAGCTTTCAGTTGTACATGTGATTTCTGCCTGTTACAACCCAGCCTGCTACACACACACACACACACACACACAGCTGCAGCCCATAGATCACAGCCCTGGAAAGCAGATTACACCTAATCACCACAGACACTTCACTTCTGATCAAATAACAGCTCAGCTGTAATGTCAACACGTGCACACACACACACACACAGATATCCACTTGCTGAGCGATGGATCTGAGAGCAGAGCCTCTGTTATCTTTGTTATGGTTTGCAGAGCTGACATGTTTGACAGCAGTGAATGTTAGTAGCGGTGTTATGACATGTCTGAGCGACCGTGAAAAGGGCCAAATACTGTAGGCCCAGGGTTAGGGTCTTCATGCCGGCCCTGACACGACGGAGATAAGAGTGAATAAACACAATGAACTGCACTGATCTCCACCATTGTCTGTGCACTGAAGAGGCTTTTGTTTGGGGACATGTTGGGATTTATTGGCTTGTTAAGTGTGTGTGTGTGTGTGTTTCTGTGTGTGCATGTGTTTGTGTGGATCACGAGAGTGAGACAAACGCCCTGAAAGTAGGAAAATAAGGAAGACTGATCAAGTTAGTAAGTTT
Organism: Hollardia meadi; assembly: GCA_037974645.1. Taxonomy (NCBI): domain Eukaryota; kingdom Metazoa; phylum Chordata; class Actinopteri; order Tetraodontiformes; family Triacanthodidae; genus Hollardia; species Hollardia meadi. The sequence goes on along the minus strand of JBBPCS010000386.1, from coordinate 5,744,644 downwards.
ATCTTTTCATCTTCCCATGTACAATCATCCCCATCTTTTAATCTTCACCCTCCAGCAGATAACACAGACAGCCTGGCTCCTTCCTGCCCCGCACACAGATATGGCCTGTATCACACACACACACACAGAGGCAGAGCGGAGCTGTCACGGCACACATATGAGCCTCGTGTTGCCTCGGCGGAAACACGGCCCAGCTCCAGTCATAAATAATAATGGGATTGGCTACATGACATGTTGAGTGATGGGGCCCCTCTCAGAACTCATTTACATGGCTTTGTGTAGCAATCATCGGCCCCCTAATGTAGCGCTAAGCAAATGAGCCTTTCGGAATATTGTGCAATTTATCGCGAGTCAACTGGCACCAGGCGGTCGCTCTATAAATCATGCTCGAAACACATGCCCCTGATGACAGCTAAATCAACATGGAGTAATTGCTTTGAAATGTGGAGGAAGCGAGCAGGCAGGCCGGACAAAGCGGTGTGGTTAATGCGGGGGTTTGCGTTGCTAACCTCGCTGTGACTCTGAAATGTAACATGCAGATGTTTCGGAGAAGTGTAGGAACCTTGTGGGACAGCAGAGAGGTGAAGGCCCCCCAAGACAGATTTAACCATTTTGATTTGAAATGGGTTTCAGTGCTGTGACTGACCAGCAGAGGGAGTGACGGCTGACTGGAGAAAACTTAACACTCACACACACATGCAGCAGTGTGTTACTGAGTAACTGGCCATCAGCTGCTGTGAATGAGTAACCTGGTGTGTGTGTGTGTGTGTGTGAGTGTGTGTGAGCGAGCAAACACAATCCTGTCCATCAGTGTCCATTACCCTGACAGCAAGTGAGATTAATGACCACGGGGTCAAAGAGAGCCACACAACCCGCCCTGTGTGAACACACACACACACATGAACAGAGGCACATGATTACACACACATTTTTTTGCACCTAACTGTAGGAAAAGGAGGTGAAAAAATTGTTTTTTTTATTGGTTTTCACTGATTATTTTGATTTATTATAATTATTTTTTTTCTTTTCAAATGTTACATGCAGATTAAATAATTAAAGGTGCGTTGATTGATTGATTTTTTCTCTTCTAATAAAGTCTAATATTCACTCTCCTTTCAGCTCAACTTTGAAACTCAAACAGCTAGTCGCCAACATTGTCTGCTGTTTGGTGCTGGCCAGCTAAAGTTTTTATTTTATTTTGTTTTATTTTATTTGCAAAAAAATAAAAAATAAATAACTTTGAGTGTGAAACCAAAAAGATAGAGAAAGAGGATTTATTGATACTAGCAACCCTTCTCACATTACACATCGTAATTTAATCAATTGTTTATATAAATTGAAAGTTTTTATTTATTTATGAACAAGAAAATGACTCTTTAAGCTGAGTAAGTATAAATCTATACATAATGTAAACATGTAGCCAAAACTTGTGGCATTGTTGGAACAGCTGATAGCTTCTCGGCCACCCTTGGCCAAAGGAAGACTTTGAACAAAACGCCTAAACGTCTGTGTTATTAACAATGCAGGACACTTAGCGATCTTAATTCCATTTGCATAATGAGCCTGAGCTGATAAGCCACTCATCAGAGCTAATGGAGTGGCTTCCATTAATTAAAACATCTCATTCCCACTGCTGCCTTCATTACTGCGCCAGATGGTTGTCATTACACCCCTGTTTGTCAGTCACAGACTTGACAGCACGCCATAAAGGGTTAGTTAATATCACTAACAGAGTAGGGGGAAGTGGCACATGTGTGAATTAGTTTTGGGAAATATTTCCTCCCTGCAGCAAAGTTAGATTAGATCAGATGGGAAGTTTGCAGGATGTCCTGGTGCCTCAGACCACCCCCAGCACTCTCTAAATAAGATAAATATCACATTATATACTGAACATGCACTCACTGTTGTGAGCTGGGTGTACGTTTCAATGCAGACAGGTGTTTTTTAGAGCTTAATTTCATTGGACATTAGGTCTACAATAACATAAACAGCACACTAATGACATTAACAATCATTTATTTACAATAAGTTTCAGATTTTTTTTCATTTAGTTATCAGATTGAATTCCAGAATAATTCACTCAAAAGAGTGACTTTTCCAACAGCTACAGAGGTTTCTGAGTCATACCGGAGATAACTATCTAAAGAGGTCGGTTGACAAGTATTGAACTTTCACGCCAAACAGGGCTGAGTTTGTCCTCGCCGTGAACCCCTGAACGTCACCTGGGTTGACCCCGTTCAGTCCTGTCTATTTTCTAGATCACTAGTTACAGGAGTGACAAGGGTATCATGTTTAACAAGGGGTACACAGAAAAGAGTGTCCATTTTCAATAGAGCCGTAAACTGGACCAGTAAGCTTTACTCGGGCAGCATTACAAACCTAATGTTGCTCTTTGTCAAGCAGTGTACACTTGGCAACAAGATTCGGTGTGCGGTTGCGCTTCGTTTAATATTAGAAGCATTTGAAGGTACATGAATTGAACTTTGCTATTTTCCTTCCCATAGAGTTTGATTAGAAGTGAAGGTTTCGGTGTTCAGGTTCAGCTGAGGCTTAGCGTGCATGCGTCATGTGATTATGACACTGTGGGTTTTGAGTCCAGGTGTTCCTCTCTGTCTGTCATCGTCGCTCCTCGTCTATTATGTTTCAGAAATGAGGAAGGAATACAGTAAAATGAGCTGAATCTGTAGCGTGTTTTCGTCTGTGGGACTGAGGCAGCCAAACCATCGTGTCACGCAGAGGATCTTTGATGCATTTGATCAGAGGGTGATTGATCCTCACTGGAAACCGGATCCAAGTTGCTGAGTAATTTCATCAGTGCTGGAAAGAACACAGAAATATTTGACTCACAGATGAGTCAAATATTGAATTCAAATTTCTAGATGATTAAAGATTGCTGACTGTGTTTCAGTCGAGGAGCTGCAACTATCTCATGTTTATTCATCGTGGAACTTTGCTTGAATGAAAAAAAGTCAATCCGAAACTGACACAGTGAGAATTAAGTTTCGTTTCTCGGTGCATCAGTTGATCGATTCATCATTTTGATCCAGACCAAAATATCTCAACAACTATCGGATGGATTGATCCCCTCAGGATGATAATCAATTTGGATGACTTGGTTTGTCCAAAACTTGGCTTATGATTAAATTCCTGCAAAACTAACGACAGCCCCATCAGTATTCAGTGCTAATTAGCAAATGTTAGCATGCTAACACAGTATGGTGATCATGGTAAACATTAGAGCAGCTGAACATCAACATGATAGGATTGTCACTGTGGGCATGTTAGCATGCTAATATTAGCATTTAACTCAAAGGATCCCCCTTATTTATTTCAGTGAGGCCTGTCATGTGAGGGGTGGTCAAGGCTGGGGGCTCTGTGTAGTCCGGCAAAAAAGTTGAACCTGGCTTAGCTTTTGCTGAACCGCACTGTGACATCAACCAGCAAGGCTAACCCTGTCTGTTAGCATTGTACACCATAGTGTTTTGGTGTCAGAGAAGCCTTTAAAGGTGCCATTTTTAAAATATAGCCAGAATTTGAAGGTACCTCCAAAAATATAGGGGGCAGCATATCACCAGAGTAACCGCCAACTGCTGTCATTAATGTCTGCTGTAAATAAGTTATCTCACTTTGGCTATAGCTATTGCGATGGTTAGCCTAGTTAGCAGAGATCGTGACTGTATCAAAGGGGGAGCCACTGCAGGCAGCCTGAACACGTCACATCTCCCAGCTGAAACTACAGAGGGCTATCGGACTATCGCCTCTAGAGTTACAAAGTGGTATTACAAGAAAGGATGGGTCGGGGCTAGCTGGTTAGCATGTTAACTTCAGTAGATATCTCTGCAACACAATATATAGACACTGTTGTTTTTTCACATTCTGTTGATAAAGTTAGCTCATTTTTTAAATGTTTTAAACTAAAATTATTTCCATATTTTACAAATTGCACCTTTAAACACATAAATCTGTCACTCCACCTGCACTTCTTATATCTTTTTTCATTGGATGGTTGCATGGTTGTAGACCTCTAGTCTTGTTTTTCCCTACTGGACAGGACAAAGTGTAAAATAAGCTGTCGACAGGTGGAGTTGCAACGATCAAACTATGTGACTTACGTCAAGCCTGAGAGCTCACTTTACCCAGCATGCTTTGGAAAAAAAAAAGCAGCTGATAAAGGCTGGGTGGTCTCCGCCTGCAGGCTGTTTACCCTGTGACTCTTCAGAGATCGTTCACTGCTCGCCTGTAGGACACAGAAAGAGAGGCGAGAGATGGGTGTGTGTATGTGTGTGTGTGTGTGTGTGTGTGAAAGAGGGAGAGATGTGGGGGGTTGGGCTGAGGGGTGAGTTAGATTGGGACAACATTATTTTCTCAGCCTCACCTGGTAATTGTGTCTCGTTCTGTTCAATCTAACTGTCCATTCCGTTTAGTCTCTCTCAATGCGCACACACACACACACACACACACACACACACTGGTTGAATGGATATGTGTCAGACATATACACGATAGAACACACACATTTACACACTTCTGGTAACACACACCTCCAGGCTCACACACAAACACATTGGTCTCAAGCTGACCAACTGGATTTGACTCTCCCCATAGCCTACCCTCTCAATGCACACACACACACACACACACACACACACACACACACACACACGTCACCATGCCCCAGACCACTGTGACTGTTCTCTAGCTCACTGCTCCGAGGATGAGGGGCTCCAATTAGCCAGTGCTGGCTCTCATCTCTCTCTCTAAACCCCCCCACCTCCCTTTCTCTCCCTCTCTCCGATCTGCCGGCTCTGCTGTCACAGCTAATCGAGCCGCTACCACCTCCCACCGCCACAGACAGGCCTTGTCACTGCCGCTCGGCAAAGGTCAGAGCCTGGCAATTAAAGCTACCCACCGGGGGTGTGGATGGGGTGGTGGGGGTGGTGGTAGTGGGGAGAACCGGGGGACAGTAGCAGCACTGCAGTAACCTCTTATCATGATAACCACCAGGATTAGCTGTGGGGTGCCGAGAGCTTGACACGCACACGCACACGAAACACATGCACTCAAATGAAGGGCTAAGGATACACACACACACACACACACACACACAACTTTCTACAGTACACACATACACACACACACACCTTCTCCACAAACTTCCTCATCAACATGAGCAGACCGCGTCTCATCCCTCTGTTTAACAGTCTGCCTGCTTCTGTCCTTGTGCTCCTCACCTCTCCTCCCTCCCTCGTGCTTCCCTCCCCCCCCTTCACTTCCAGCTAGACTAATCTGTGCCATCGGCCCCTCCTCTGCCATCCGTCAGAGCCCTCACATTGTTTTGACGTCTAGTTAATTCTGGCCCCGATGATTTATCAAACTCTTATTACGGCCCGCTGAAAGCCTCATTTATTGTCCTGATGTATGGTAATGATAGCCTCGCGCCACCGCCTGCCCTGAATCTTAACCAAAGCACTTTTGTCCTCTCCTCTCGTCTCTTCCTCCCTCTGTGTATATATATCTCTTCTGTGCTGTTGTCTTATCCTCAGCGGCTCTGCTTCATTTTCTCTTTGGCACCACACTCCCTTTTTGTGTCTGTCTCGAACTCTCTTTTGCATGCTCTCTCACTTCATCCTCCCCCTTTTTTTTCTATCTTTGCCTATTGTTTCCACTTCTGAGCTATTCCATCAATGCCTCGTTTAATCCTCCGTGATATTGAGAAGTCGGCCATCTCCTGTTCCGTCTCATTCCACCTGTCTGTCCTGTTTTGAAATGAAAAGCCTTGATGCTGCCTTGGCCAATGTTGGAACAGAGCCAGGCGCTAAATATCACTGTCACGGGCCTTTTCTCAACCTGATATGGGCACCCCGCCTCAGCCAACACACAAATCAGACCCACGGCCATTGAAAAAAGTCACTCTGCTACCCTGAGAATAGACATTTTACTCCTGCAGCACATCATCAAATATCGCCGATCTAGAATTACCCTCGCAGCCCTGACACAAAAACAAAACACTGCTGCTGAATAATTCAGACTGTGGCAGGATCTTAGGGGCATTAGCCATCGATGGAGTGCAATAAAAGCTGGTGAGAAATCAATGAAGCGGGACTATACCCGTTGTCCACAAAGCAAGATCCATTCCTAATGTGTCTGCAGTCATTTAAGCTGAAAGCTCAGTATTCTTTACACTCGTGGTTGATGTCTTCCTCTCCGACGCTCCTGCTACAAGATTATATTGTGAGAGGATACAGAAATAACTACGACAAATTCCTTTCTGACAGGCCTACATTTGGAAAAATGTGACTCGCCCATTTTAAAAAAAAAAAAGAGGTTTACCATTGTTCGAGCTAGACTGTTTGCAAAGGTCTGCAGCAGCCAAAATAGTTGTGAATGACATGACATGCATTTCTATCTATTCTCCATCTGATCTATGCACAGAAATGCTAAAGAAAACAAATCAAGTTTTTGAGGCTGAGGTGGGAAAATTTGATAAAAGCAAAATCCAATGGAAACAGACAGATACAGGAAACTGTAACCCTTCTTCCAAATAATAGATTGAAAAATTAGAAATTTCCGTCATGCTCTCTCCATCGTTTTACACCGTTTGAGATTCGACTTCGCGTCCTGACTGGAGGCTCACCAACTGTGAGGGAAGTACTTATGTGAAAGTAAAACTCTTCACTTAACTTTGCATGCAGGCTCCCATGATGTACAGTATTTGTGATGATAACGTCTTGACATTGACTGTCAACGTTTCTGAGGTTGCAAATAATCAGCATTTTTAAAAACATGTCAAAAAACCTGTCAACCTGCCCGCTCTCCTCTCAACCTTCCTATCACCTCCCCTCCCTCTCTGGGCCCCCGGTGTCCTCACCCCACCCTGCTGCCCCCTGCACCGGCACCCTGGGGGGTGGGGCTTTAAATACTTCATTGACCTGTAACATTACCTTAATGTCTCCGAGCATCTCATTCAAATGGAGGCTAATGAAGAGTGAAGGCAGGCGGCGCACTGCGGCCCGCACCAACTCAAAACACATGTGGCTGCTGCAGGTGTGTTTGTGTGTATACGTGGGCGTCACTCTTCATCATACTTGCGCATGAGAGACGGCATTAGTGCAATTGTGAACATATAGTGTTATATGTGTGTGTGTGTATGTGTGTGTCCAGGAAGTTGGGATCCTTGGTGATGTTAATGGCTCCTGACAAACTGGGGAGAGGGACTAACAGGGAAATTGAGATCATATCGGCAGACATGTAGACAAGCCAGTGACTCACAGTGCACAATACACACACACACACACACACACACACACTGATGTGCATTGTTTTTCTGCCTCCTTCCCCTCCTCTTCCTCTGTCGCTCCTGAAGGACATGTAGTGAGTGAGGGCAGGCATTAGTACTGCTATCTGATGACTGTGTGTGTGCGTGTGTGTGTGTGTGTGTGTTGGTCAGGCCATCTATCAGCCAGCTGTCTGCCAGGAGTCTCCATTAGGCCTTGGACCTGAGTGATGGCTGTGCTGGTCCTCCACTCACTGCCACACGCCCATATATCACCCACCCACCCACACACACACACACACACACACACACACACCTGGGGTCTGTAGATGAATGGCATCTGTGCTATGCTTCACACTGTCTGTCTGAGCACACACACACACGCACACTCTGACATCTTCAGTCAGCACACTGGAGCTGGCGGTGGAGCTGTAGTTGGATGTGACTGCACTATGACTTCATTAAAGAATATGTATTGTGCCATTAGGCGGCTGGGGGGTCACCTTTAGTGTCTCGGCTAGCTGAACACACAATTCCCCTTTACACATGAAATCCAATCATCTCTCTTTCTGCACCCCCCCCCTCCTCTAATTCATCCATCACCCCATCGCTCTGCTCTCCTTGACCTAATTAAGGGAGAGACACCTGATCTTTCACCTTTCAAATGATGTCACTCGCTGGCTACTTCATCAACATCACCTCCTACGTTCTCTCCTTCTTTTTCATCCGCTGTCTATCACTTTCTCGACCCCCCCCCCCCCCCTCCACCTCGTCTCTCTTTTCTCCACCTTCTCTCGCCCTGCCATCCATTCATCTCACACCCGGCAATCCTCTCACCTTGCCGTCCTCCTCCTCTTCCTCCTCCTCCTCTACTCCACTTCTCATCTCTCCTCTCCTCAGCTCCTTATTGCTCTATCAATCTCTCTGGCAGAAGATCAATATCAGCTCGGCGGCTGCTTTTCTTCCCTTCCTTCCCCGCCCCTCTCTCCTCACTCTCGAGCTCATCTTCTCGTCTGCAGTAGGATCCTTTCGAAGCAGGAAATGTGGCTCTCCATTAGCTCTCTCTCCGTTACCGTTAACCGTCTCCATCGCCGTGTTACTGCCTGCTCTCTCTCTCTCGGCTGTTTGCAAAAGGCCAAACACCCACTTGTGCTTCATTTCCTGTTGGACCTGCACACGTTACTTTTGAATCATTCATGACATGATTGTACTTGCACCTCACGTCTGTTTGAGACACAGTTAGTATGAATTATGGACCGATGGTTAAAGGTCTATATAAGAATTTTACAACAGAAATTTAATTTAAACTGTTAACTGTCAATGAGTTTTGAATGTTTGAAAATGTTGGCAACAGTTACAAAAACTTTCAACACTTGCACGTGTTAATGCGTATTATTGTTTAAAAAAAAGATCATGAAATTGCATTTGCTACAGGACTAAAAGAGTAAAAAGCTCCACTCTACAGGCTGACATGTTCATTACCCCCCGCAATAAAACCTGCTAAAACAAAAGATTGATATGGTCTGAGACCAGTAAGTAAAGAAAAAAGGACATTTGGTCATAAAGGGTTTATCCTCTTGAAAGAAGCTCAGTAAATTCCAAAACATTCTTAACAGTTGGATAATGATGAATTATGTGTGTAAAGTTTATATTGTGGTCTGAATGTTGCCCTGCAATGTGCCACCAGAAGATTTTGGCCGAGTGTTGGTGCTGGAGAAAAGGTCACACGGTCATCAAAATGACAAGTCGTGTTATGGCGTCTGTGAATACGTCTGTGTAAAAACAGAGGGCGCTGATGAGGCGGAACGACGAGACGGGGCTGTGACGTTTTGTCGACATGGTTTGTGTTCGATCCTCAACCGGGAGATTTCAAAGCAGCTAGCAGCAGTTAGCAGCTAACTCAAAGAAGAAGAAAAACAACTGAAAGTGTCGACAAATTGTGAACAAAGTCAGAGGAGCTGTATAGGGCTGCACGATACATCGTTTCTGCATTGCAATGTGCCAGGTCTTCCAATATCAAGTAAGATCAACTACAACTTTTCTGCTGCTTGATACAAAAGGAAAACTCGCAAACTCCCCATTTTAGTCAGTTTATATTTTAAGCCCGTTTCCACAGACCATTAAGCATACATTTTATCTATCTGTAACATTTATTAAGAAACATGTTGTTTGTCCCAAATACCTCTCACTGTTCTCTCCCCACCTGTAAAACTGAAAGTAGAGGCTGAACCAACTGTGGTAGAAGTAGGAGGGGGGTTATTTTGTTAGAAGAGGACAGACTTTTAAAGTACCCAAAATGATGAAAGTTATGATTAACTGTGTATCTGTACATGAATAACACTGCATGTATGTAATGAAATGTCCAGTACAAAAGCATCTCGACTGGAAACCTTCGGCTCACCACAACGGTTGCTTTCTATCACAAAACTGCACAATAATAATCTTCAAAGGCAGACTGACGTTACCTGGATGGAACTCCAGTGCAAAACTCATCATAATTCTATATTAAAAATACGAGAATATAAACACAGTTTCTGTTAAAAACCTGTAGGTATCTACGCCTACTGCCGTTTCCCCTTTGTGTCAAGTAGATCGAGCTTAAAGCTTAGCTCAGCACGCTGCACACAACCTCATTTTAAAATGAACACTCTTTACATTTACCTACAAGACATTTGTCCAATTTCAAGTGAATGCAACAGATTATCTGATATCAACTTAGACCTGTCACCCCTGACAGCCAGTGTCTCCATATGTGCCTTGAATTTCACTTTCCAAATACCAAAGAATCGGCCTTATTTGATTCCACTCATCCAGAATGTCTACAAGCGTTCAAAGGTTTGTCGGACGGCAACTTAACTACTGTGAGTCAGTGTAAATATGAGTGTAGTCTAAAGTTTAACATGTAGCCTGTAAGGTGACCTCAGCGGTTGCGGCGTAGCGTCCCGACCCTCGAAGACGTGCGGCAACACGTGACGCCCGTGCCGAGGCAGCAGCCAGACGGGCTGCGCTGCCAGCCTTTCCAATTACAGAGACATTAGCAGGCAGCGAGCGGCAGCTAATTTGACAAGCTGAGATGATGCCCATTCATATCCACCCTGCTTCAGCGGCCCAGGGTAAATATTTCCCCAAGCTCAGTATAAATAGAAAGACAATATTTGAACAGCTGAGAGGAGAGACGGAGCGGGTGAGGAAGGGAAGGAGGTAGAGAGGAACAGGAGGAGAGATCTTAATCCTTTATGTATACATGCGATACATATTCATAAAGGAGCTGGTCCTTAAGGTGAAAGTGGAGACAGGAATGTTATGTGATGCCGCAGAGTCATGTGGACTAAAGGATAACTGTTGTTGAAACTGGATTATTGGTGTTTTGACTGTAAGAAAATTTGGGATATTGGATTTAGAGTTGAGCTGAAACCGAGCGTGAGTTTATCTCTTGTTATGATTGGACTGAAAAATACAATGGCAGCTTCTCAAACCACAGCAGAGAGAGAGAGAAAAAAAAGATCCAACTATCCAGAATCTGCACAGATTTTAGTTTGGTGACGTAACAGCGCTGAATTGGCGTCTGTATAAAAGTTGTGAGCCGGCGAGGCGGGATGTCGAGACAGGGCTGTGACGTTTTGTTGACATGGTTTGTGTGCGACCCAAAACCGGGAGATTTAAAAGCAGCTAGCAGCAGTTAGCAGCTAACTCAAACCAGAAGAAAAGCAACCCAAATAGTCTGCAAATTGTGGAGACAACTCGAGCTTTGGGAACTACTTACTATAAGAGCAGAGGACGACATAATTCGCCACAAAACAGGGAAGGTAAATGCTTGTTATTGTTATTCCATTGTTTAGACACATGTAAAACGTCACACTAGATGCCGACATTGCTGTTACACGTCATGCCTCTTTTGATTGCCGAACGCTGGCTTGCTGTCTAAGATGACGCAGTTGTTTTGTTTAGTGTAAATAACAAAGGCGGCGTAGAGAAGGGCTAAATACTGATGCTTTGGGTTGGTGGGCCAGGCCGGCTTAACAATCAACTATGTTAATTATAACAAGTTATAATTACTTATAAGTTGAACCAACTTAATTTAAATTAAAAGGAGTAGTGAGCACAGTACACAGAACACAGTAGTTTGAGTATTAATAACTTATTTCACTCAATTCAGATTAATTTACACACAGAAATTCCAGTTTTATGATCAAACTGTTTATTATAATATTGTTGTCTTAACATGTTGCTGAACAATGAATCTTTCCAAATGTTGTACTGCCCAAAAATGTGAAATTAAAGGGGAATAAAACAATGCAAATGTTTCAAACAGAGTGGCTACAGAACGGTACTTGGTGATATGACATCAGAGCAAACATGTCTCTAATTTGCAACAGCAAAAACACTGTAAAGCTAACTGAAGCTGACTTTTATTGATCCACTCATGTGATGTAAATTTAAAATAAAACAATGTACAGAATACGGAACAACAAATCCTGTAAAAGCTCAACTGTGGTGGTGAATGTTGTGTCCTGGTCCTTTGACTGTCCTCACAATGGGAGCCAGTGCTCACAGTGTTGTGCCATGCTGTTCCATTGTGCTGTCACATGGATGGATGAGGCAGGGAGCAGCAACAGAGGCCGCAGCCAGCTCTATTATGTATCACACTCTGCTTGGACACTCTGTGTTACACTCCCATAACACCCAATCCTTCTGCTTCCCCAGACAGACAGACAGACAGACGGACAGAGAGACAGACAGGCAGAGATGCTCATTGTTCCCTTGGGGGTCTCCATTGATCCTGCCAATCACTTCATTCACTGCCTTATCAATGCCGCCTCCCATCTCTTTTCCCCGTCGGTCCAGACCCCCCCACCCCCGATCGATCCGCCTGCGGTTGAGTGCATGTTCGACTGGAAGCGTGTGAACACAGGGAAGCACACACGCAGATAGAAACTAAGAGATGCAGGAGTGGAAACAGCAGAAATGTGCTCACAGATTGAAAGCCGTTAATCTCAGTGGAAGAGAGAAAGAGATGTCAGAAAACTGGCAGGCGACTGATGAATGCATGAAAACCCTTCACTTATCAGCAAACACACACACATACCACCGACCCACACACACACACATCACTGAGATTTCTATTGTCGGTGCTTACTGGCCAGCAGTGTGATTGACATTTTGCAAGGGTCAAGAGCCTGAGATTATGCATTGTTTAAGCTTTAAAAGTGTAGATTAACCTCTAATCTGGGATGTGTGAAAGGAGAAAACTCACCTTTACATTTTATGTGCATCTTTTAGAAAGAGGTCAGAGTTTACCAAACTTTTGTGTTATTCGCCGCTAACCCGCTACATTGCCACCGAGGCATGAATCACAACAACAATCCCTTGTGTTTCTGCTGCTTCCTGCCGTTTCTTCTAATCTAAAAAAAGAACAAAAGAGAGAGAGAGAGAGAGGGTAAAAAAAAGGAAAGTGGAAAGCCCACTCTCTTTAAGAAAAGAAGAGGGCATGGGAGGATAGAGTGGGTGAGACAAATATCAGAAACAAAAGAGGAGAAAGAGAGAGAGGAGAGGATGTGTGTGGGAGAGGAGGAAAGGAGTGGGATGGGGATAACAGAGACACTGGGATGATGATTGATGGTGTTTGTAGAAAAACGGAGATTCACCTGGGAGCAATTTTCCCATGACATTGCGAAAGTGATGACTCAGCAAAAAAAATGTCCACGTGCCCTTATATGTTCTTATTGGTTGGTCTGTATGTAGCTACTGCACATGTTCCACATTTAAAAAAGAAAAAAAGATTTGATGATGATGATGTATCCCAGCATGCATCTTTGAATTAGCAATACTGTGAAGTTGTACAAATAAAACAACATGAAAACAGCTGGATATTATCTAAATACCACAACAAAAACATTCCTGTGACTACAACTATAACTATATATACCAATAATCATACACATCTGCGACGGTTACGACACGGCCTAGTTGAAAACTCTCTTCCGATTGGTCAATGGACGGCATTCTGCAGTCTGTTATTTTCTGAATAGCAGACCGCCGCTATGAATAACAGACTGTTGGCATGAAACGTTCGATTCATGGTTAATGGCTGAGGAGGCACAGAAGAAAGAAGAGAGGTTAAAAAAAAGACACGAGAGAGCAGGACAACAGAGAAATCAATGAAATTGAAAAAAAGTAAAAGTATGTTACATGAAGTAAACATTTAATGAAACACATATGGGCTACGGCATTATTTAAAGGCTGTAAGCCGAACCTAAATGTTCATCTCTAAGAGTGTACGTTGCTATGGACGCAGATCCATCATCTAACGGACTACATATCTTTTTAGCGGAAGCGATAAGCTCATTTTGAAATCAATAAAATCATAATATTTTGTGTCAATTTGTTTATTTTGTTGGTAAGTAGCCGTGTATTAAGCAGGATAATGTACATGATCCCTAATATCACAATATAAGTAGCCTGTGTGTTATTATATAAATATAAAACTGTAACAATATGACTATAACACTCAAACTATATTCTATATTTATATATTGCATATCTATATAACTATAACTGTGCAACAATATAATATTGTAGCTATAACTGCACGTCAGTAACAATATAACCGTATATAACTATGATTGACAACAATTACAGCTATAACAATATAATTATATAACTACACACTGTCACTATATAGCAATATCTGTATAACAACATTATTTTATTTTATTTTAATGATAATGATATAGCTAACTGTTTAATTCTATATAACTATAAAAACTGTTTTACTGCACAGTTAAAATTTACAGACAGAAAAAGAGGCATTCAAATGTCGTTGATTTATGGCTGTTTGTCCTCAAACGTCTCTCAAACATTTCACATTTTTTAAAGTTCACTTTAAATCAGTATGCATTACCGGTGTATTAAAGTGGCATGTGCATCCAAGCACAATGAATGGAAATCTAAACTTTTCAATGTAATAATAAACATCTGTTCAACCTGTTTGACTCTATGATGATTGTATTGAGGCTAACTATCTGTATTCCAGCGTGTAGTGTAGGTCTGCAGCGTTTCAGTAAAAAAACAAAACAAAACGTTAGGAGAACAGGTTTAAATGTTTATTTTCTTCTTTGTCTCTCTCTCTCTTTTCCCATTCCGTCTTATGATTTCTCTCCTCTGCGCTGCCAGTGATCGTCCTCATCTCCCTTCAATCCCTCCAGGCTTTATAAATCAGAACTGACAAACAATGAGTGACTTGGCTCGACGCGACCCCGGATGGCCTCTGATTAAAATTGTTTGTTTAAATCTGCAGTTTCCATCGCTGCCACTAGCGTAACAACATTTCCCAACATGTCAAAGCTGTGAAGTTGATGTGAGGCTGGATGACTCTGTGTTGGCTTTTGAGAAAGGATGCGCACAGACCATCTGGGTCCTGCTAACTGACCTGATCTGTCAAATAAATAATAATGAAATCAACATGAAGAAATTGTAGCTGGCGAGCTAAATGCAACTCCCTCACTCGTTTGACTAAGGCCGGTCCAACACCGGGGTCATCCGGACTGCAGAGCAACATCATCATTAGAGGGCGATCAAATACAGGCGAACACACATTTCTGGCAGATATCTTTAGGTCAGAAAGTAGAGCGGTCGTCCTCTGATCGGAGGTTTGATCCCCGAATCCAGAAGTCAGCGAGTCGAAGTGTCCTTGGGCAAGATACCGAACCTCAAATTGCTCCCGAAGGCATAGCCATCGGTGTGTGAGTGTATGTGTGAATGGTCTTGATGAGCAGGTGGCATCAGTGAATGAATGTGTGTGTGTGTATGTGTGTGTGTATGTATGTGTGTGTGAATGGGTGAACTGAGTTTTGGACATCCTGGATTGAATTACATGGTTTCAATTTTGAGACTATTTTCTCCATACATGGACTTCTACCGTGGTCGGCACCTCTTCCTCCATTCTCTCTTCCTGAATGTCTCACTAAAGCAACACAATCCCCCACCAGTGCAACCCTTTGCCATGTTTTAGTGGTGTTCTCGGTCAGTTGGGCTGGCTCTCGTCGGTCAAAATAGCTCACTGTGCTTCTTTTGTATTTTCTTTTACATCATTTCTTTAAATAAAGACGCACTAAAGGAAAAGACTCTGCTTTTTTAGTTAGTTCCAGCTAGATTATCATTACGTGAAAGGGTAATTTGACTTGAAAGAGTTATGGATATTGTAGGTTGTTAGAACCATGTTGGAAATACAGATGCCAGTGTTAGAAATAATCCCAATTACAGGAGCTCCAACACTAACTTGATCCAGGCTGATTAATCACGATTCCAGTTTAGTTGAAAATAAACATTATTTCCCATGTTTGATTTGTCAGTGTCAGAGGGTTGTTCATTCCTCTGCAGCCCACCCCGCCTCGAGGCCTGGCTCTCTCTCTGCAGCGCCGTCGTGCTGCCAAAGCAGCAAAAAACCGAGGGCCCCCGCCGGCCCCTGCAATGGAAAGCAGATGGCCGGTCCTTTGACGGCAGCCGGCTGCAGTCAGCAGTCCAGGAGAGCAAACTTCTCATTCGCCGTCATCCATCATCGGGCTGGGAGCGAGTGGAGGAGGAGAGGGGGAGGAAAGACAGAGCAACGCCTGACACCCGACGTCTGGCCTCTTTCAAACGCCTTCGCATGGCACATTCATGGCTTGCACTCGTACACACATGTAAAAACACATACACAGACGCAGACCAGTGAAAATATTCTGGCTCACGTTCCTGTTCCTTGCCTTTCATTAGTGGTATTATTCTTTTCAGCACCGGGTCGCCTGTGAAAGGTCTTTTCTGTTCGAGAGAGAGAGAGAGAGAGAATAGCTGTTTCTCTCTTTTAATCTTTGCGATTCACTGTCATCCTATCATTAGATCCCACCATCCCATACAGGTAGGTATAAAGAGAAGAAGAAGACGACGAAGAAGAGAAAGAAGAAGAAGGAGGAGAGGTTAGAGAGTACCTGACAGCTGAGGATCATTAATCACTGTCAGACTTGAAAGCATAAGAGGGAAGACGAGGAGGTGGTGTTTGACGTGGCAACACACACACACACACACACACACACACACACACACACACACACACACACACACACACACACACACACACAC